>JAHZNC010000464.1:0-11613 GCA_027744095.1 Zhuqinia jingwanae | reverse complement strand
AAAAAAAGAAGATATAATCGAACAATAGAGATTTTTTGTACCTATTGGGAATTATGAATAAAAAATGTACACACTCGCATAATAAATTTGTTTCTTGACAGATTTTTGTTGACAGTAAACTTGTAATAAATATGTAAAACCATAAAAAATGAAAGTTTTATAACTTTCATTGTGGAGGCTAGGCATCATTCGAGTATACCTTTATGTACATAGTAGTAATAACACGCTAACGTTTTGATTGTAAAAATACAAAACAGAATAAATCTAACGAAGGGGAACCGTGAACAGAGCCACCGGGATCTCCTGTGAATTTGCGACTTTTGCGAGGTACGACGCCAGAGGCAAACCGTGTGTATTTGGAATGGGACGCTCCGCCATCATCATTGGGAAAGGAAACGCATGAAAGAGTGCCTATTTCAGGCTTGTCAAGAGGAGTTGTACATGTCCCTGGGGATTTCCCAACTTCAATGGCAGGAGCCGGAGGAATCGGAACAGCAGCAGCAGCTACTAGCAGCATCAACACACCAGGAGGAACAATGACAACAACAATGTTGACAACAGCTACAACAACAGGCATTCTCGCCGTAGCTTCCCCGCCAATCCTTCGTTATGTTTTGGAATTTTCAGAGCCAACATCATTACTATCGGGAGCAGGAGAGAGCTCCCAGCCACCACCAAGTTTTAGCAAGAGGATTGAAATAGAGGGTGAAAAGACTCAAGTGAAAGTCGACAACTTAAGCCCAGCCTCAGTGTATTTGTTTCGTGTCCATGCTATCAACTCTGCAGGCAGTGGACCACCTTCCAACTATTTTTTTGTCCGCACTGCCAACGTGCCACCGTCCATATCACCAAATAACGTACGTATCCACATGTTATCATTTCTATATGCTATTTACATCTTCATACATTTCATAGTAATAGCCTTAGTTCACTACCTACAACTCCATATTCACGTGCAAAACACACAAACATAAAAACATAGTCGTCAAGCTTTTTCTTTTTATCTCTTGGAAAATGCCAAACATGGAAGAAAAAATCTTATTTTGTGATGATTATGTGCCTTGGTGTGTACAACATTGTCATTGGAATGCTGCTGCTTTCTTGTTTGCTATTATTATTGTTCTGTGTGTGTGTTGCAAGCAATTCAGTTCAACTGCAATGATGTGACTCTGTGTGACTATTTTCTTTTTCTCGCTCTTGTCAGTCCACTATATTCTCAAAAAAAAAAACCTTTTACACAAAAATGCTTATATAAACATACATATTTGGAGCATTACGTGACAAGATTTTTTTTTCTTCCGAACCAACTTGTGTGTTGATCCTGCAAAAGTCCAAAAATAAAGAAGGAATCAAGACAGTTGGAAGTCAACACAAGTGTACCGAAAAATTTCTTTTCTCTCTCTTTCAATTGCAATTCACTTCCGGCAACTGTTTTCTCTGCTACTACTATACCAGGATATGTATATGTCCATCTATTTGCCGTAGTTATTTTTATATAACATTGTTTTCTCATCTATAAATTGCTTGATAGAAGATAGTAGTTTTATTTTTTTTGCTACTCCGCGGAAATAAGCACACAATACAAAAATGGGACCACTACTATTATTTGCTTCAGGTCATTTTTAGGTCGATGCTCATTTTTATCTCGGTTTCTAGGTCCGTGCTGCCGCTGTGTCATCACATGCTATTCAGATTTCTTGGAGTCCCATTCCCATTGAAATGTCTTACGGAAAAGTTTTAGCTTACCGAGTGGTTATTGGAACAAATGTGTACGTAACTTTTTATTCTTATTCAATTTTATTTTTGTTTTGATTCCAGCACCATCATCACTGTCACCAGATAAAATTGTATTTCCGCTTGGTTTTACCTCGTTTTGTTGTTTGTAACTACAAATGTGTACGTAACTTTTCATTCTTATTCAATTTTATTTTTGTTTTGATTCCAGCACCATCATCACTGTCACCAGATAAAATTGTATTTCCGCTTGGTTTTACCTCGTTTTGTTGTTTGTAACACAACAAGGTACTTGAACAACAAAGACCAAAGTACTATTGAACTTGGCGTCAGTGACTTTTGTGTTTTCTTTTCTTTTGGAAAACCCAAACACAAAACTCAAAGCCAACTTTGGAAATATAAAAACAAATAAACGTATAGCGCACGTTTCATGTGTTATGTTATTTTTGTGACTTTTGTATTTTCTTTTCTTTTGGAAAACCCAAACACAAAACTCAAAGCCAACTTTGGAAATATAAAAACAAATAAACGTATAGCGCACGTTTCATGTGTTATGTTATTTTTATTGTTGTTTAGTATGGGTACATAAATGCAATGATGTAAAATAAAAAGGCACACGCATTTTCAAGACGCATTTTTTTTCTCTCTTTTTAATTTTTTCTAAATCGGTGTGCCCAGCTCGGAGTATGGCAAGAACAAAGTTATCCTAGTCCCGGTAGCGGCTGCATTTCGGAGCATTAATGGCTACAACAATAATATGACTTTCCGTGAACGTGACTGTTGTCAGACGATAATTCATGGGCTGAAGGCGTACACTCATTATGAAATCCGGGTGGCTGCAAGCAACGTAGCTGGTGACGGTCCCCTCTCCATGCCCTTTATCGTTAAGACGGCGGAAGCAGGTTAGCCATTGTACTTGTTCACGTTTTATTACTTGTTTTTTTTCATGCGTAAAAATGTTATCGTTAAAGGGCCGAAGAAAATTCAATTTGTTTAATTACTCATTTTGGAAATTTGCATACATATTGTTGAGTGGTGAGGTTAAAAATTAATTATGGAAATGTGATTTAATCTGTGCGGGTTTAAATTCTACTGCTTTACTTTATGGGAACTACACACGCATCTAAAAACTTACGTGCTTTTCTCCTGTGTATAGCTCCAGCATCTCCACCGAGAAATGCTCAATGCGTGCCTCTCACCTCCCACAGCATTCAGATTACATGGCAAAACCCGTCAGAAGGCAATGGACCAGTTACAGCGTATAAAGTCATTTTCTACCCGATTACTACACTTAGCCCGTCACATTCAACAGGAATGAACCAAAGTAAGAAGAACTAATACACCCATCATGTAGCAAACGTCTACTAAATTAAGTTTTTATACATACCACGCATATTAGCTTTATTCATTCAATTATGCATCAGTAGCTACAATGTATATATAATCACGGGCATTATTTACGACCACACTGACAGTAGCACACACAAAACCCTTTTACTACGATCATTATGGTTATAAAGTTATAAAGTAATTAACCTATGAGTTTGCCCCTTGAAGCATACCTATACTATATACCTAATATACTTACAACTAGCACACACTTTTGCATAATAATTTACAGCACACGATGATGTATATATTATACTTTTTTTATTATCAGCAAAAAAAATTTTTTTTATTGAAGTGAAAGAATTTTTTTACTTTATTTCTCTCTAATTACCCTTTTTTATATGATCATCCAGGACCCGGGGAAATTCACAGAACGTCTGGACTGACGTCGGTAATTGGTGGCTTACAACCCAGTACAAATTACAGCTTTCAAATCAGTCCCGTGAATATCGCAGGTGAAGGAAGTCAGTGGTTAACCGTTTTCTGCAAGACTTCAGAGGATCGTAAGTGCATTATATTCGTATGCTCTTCACTTCTGCTCCTGCTACACACCTTCCTTGTGTGTCGTCACTACTTATTTGTTACGCAAGAATATTTTATCAGACAGTCAGGACAGAAGAGGCATAGAGGCAACCAACTTTGTTCCTAATTGTTTATGAAGTACCTACATGCATACATTGTTAAATAATGCTGGTGTTCTCATCAAGCTTAAAACGTAAGAAAAAGGTCGCAAAATTAAATGAGCAGGAAAGAAAAGACTACACAGTATACACAGTACAAAATGCGTCATGTATAAAAACATACCAAATACATATATATGAATTGTGCTAAAGGAGCAACGCATCTAATATGTAATACACATTATGTATCTGCTTTTCTCAGAGTCTTTTCTAATTTTCTCTTCGTTGCAGGAATAAAAAAATACATAAATAGTCTTTGGGCTTGTATACTCATGAGAGAATGAACTTTGTTCTCATATCTTGTAATCTTTCTTCTTCCTTTGCCTTTCACCAACTTTTTTTGTATAGTTCCTTCTCCACCGAGCAACTTAATAGGCTACCCAAGCAGCGAGTCTTCCGTTTACATAACATGGACGTTTCCCCGTAAGCCCAATGGAGCTCTTACACATCACACGGTGTACTACAGGTGGGCTACATGCTACATATTATAGTATACTACTACTCCATAATATTATATTACTTTTTGTACGTATAAATAATAATGTACTGGTGTGTGTGTGTGTAGCTAGTCGACGAAGAAAAAGAAGAGAGAAGGGATGTTATGAGTTTCTAAAATAATAAGGTTCACTTGTCAGTTCATTTCGTTGTCAGTTCCCTAATCCTGTTTGATCTCCGTTGTTACATTATTACCTGAGATGACTCTCTCTCTTTCTCTTTCTTACTTTCTCTATTCTTTTGCTCGCTCGCACTTATTTAATAAGATATTCGTATTTTTCATCTTCTCTTTTCCATGTAACCGTACCTACATATGTAATACATGCTTTTGTGGACATCTCATTCAAAGGATAATGGAGAAACCTGGGGATTCGTATGACATAAAAAGAACCATTTCAGCAAATGTTGACAGTTTTGAGGAGAATGGGTTGGATTTGACAAGATTCAAATACATCTTTTGGGTTACTTCATCTAATCGACTTGGTGAAAGCCAGCCGTCAGCACAACTCATTTTAACACCACCACCAATCGGTATGTACAAAACATTTTGACAAGATCCCAATGTAATATGCGCAACACCAGGAACTTTTTTTTTTAATTTGAAACAACAGTTATATGTACTGCGAGCCCACTTTAAAAAGTTTGAAGAAGCTCAGACGACAAATATTTATGACTAAATATACCTACTCACAATAAAGAAGAAATTTCAGAGGAAGTTCATTGTAAACATTGACGCTACAAACACTCATAATAACCATCATCATTATTAAAGCTACTATTTCATCACTTACTGCTCACACACGCATGACATGCTCTCGTATATGTTAGTAAGCGCCAGGGGGTTAAGAACAATTTTCTTTTGGAATGGCAGTTTTATAACATAAAAATTGCAATAAACTTATAAAAGGACCATTATTACTATTTCTGCTAGACTATAACGCGGAAAAAAGTTAATATCCACTTTACAAGTAGCACACCGTCATAAATCAAAACTAATTTTGAGTAATGTGCACATCCTCCAATTTAACCTGTCATAAATTTCAATATTAAAAAAAGGTTCTCTCTCAGCCCACCTTGAGTAACATAATGATGCATACTACTATTGAGCTCACAGTGTAAAGGTTCTAAGGGTACTCCGAAGAAGAATAGGTAAATGTAAGATGGCGTGTGTATGTGTACATCTGAAAAGAAGAAAAACGTGCTTTTGTGTACACATTCCTTTTGTTTACTCACAGCATTTTTTTTCTTCTTCCGCCACCAAAAATGCCATAAACCGCTAACACCGTTACCACCACCGGTTTTGATTGTGCAACAGTCAGTTAGTGTAGAGACATGTAGGCATTCAATGTTGAAAGAAAGCAGAAAATATGGGGAAAATGATAGAGAGAAGAAAGTTATGAAAGCAGGTTTACTATATACAACAACATCAACAGCGTATTTGTGTGTGCTTCTTTATTGTGCGCCGTTACCTGTACAAATAAATTATGGTATTTTCATTGAAGGTTCTTTGAGTGCACTTGTTATATATTGTTATTGTGAGCAAGCAAGTACATTATTATATTTTTTTGTGAATAAAGCATGCAATGTGTGCACTCACGCTTTTTTGTTACTTTTTTGATGGTGTGTAACAAGTAGAGAAAAAAGTAATTTGTTTTCTACTCAACAGAAAGTACGAGACATGTGTGCATGTTCTGCAATAATAGAAGAAAAGTGAACAAGTAAATAATTTTTGCAGTGGTAGGGCATAAATGACATCTGAGAGCAATAAGGAAAAGTGACAAAGCCAGGCTATTAAAAATGAAGACTTATGACGAAAAAAGTTTTTTTCCCGTGTTATACCTCATTTATATCCATTTTAGTTATGTTGTAGTGGTGGTGTTGTTGTTGCTGTATTATTATTATTATCGTTGTTGTTGTTGTTATATTTTGTGCGTGCCCATGTGTGATTCAGTGGATGCAAGATTGGTAGGCCATTCAAGGACCATAATATCACAGCCTGGGAGCTCATTGAGTCTTCCCTGTCGGATTTTGGGTTTGGAGAACTTGAACACGGGGAGCAGCTCTACCGGCTCAGCGTCCATATTTACACCGGATTCTGCAGTTTCTTGGACACTAAACGGAAGAAGGGTGGGATTTGATGGGAATGTGTATATGAAGCCGGGACATAGCAGCTTGAGCTTTTTTGGTGTAAAAAGGGAGATGATGGGAAATTACACTTGCCAGCTAAAATACTCCAGCAGCAGCACTGGGGGCACCCATTCAAAATCAACCAGCAAAAAAGTAATCAACGGGATGGATCATTCCTCAGTTTCCTTCTCTTCATCGTCCTCCTCATCTTCTTCTACTTTTCCAGCTCAGTTATCTCCACAGCACAAAACCCAACTGACTTACTCTTTCATCGTCAGAGGTATCGATTTATCATTCGATATTTTTTTTTCTTAAAAAAAAAGAGAAGCCTTTTTCATTACACATAATATACAATTTCATATTCTCTCGGGCCTCATATAAAAACGATCTTTTGAAGGGAAACGTGCGTATATCATATTATGCTACGTATATATACACTGCACTACTAGTGCACTGCCATCATTCTGGTGGTAATTGCTTGGCATTTTCCCATTCATAGCTGCTAGTAGTGCTAGTATCTTGTGTCTTTGAAGTAGTAGCTGTTTTATGCTGGAAAGATCGCCCACTTACCAAATGAATGTCCAGGAATCCACCCATGATGCATTGGCACAGTGGATAGCAGTATAGCGCAATTTTATGATCCTTGTATTAAGGGAAAAACAGGCAGTTAAATAGAGTGTTCACGTAGCAAGACAGATCGTAAAAATGTGCACGATGATAATGATGACACATATGTTGTTTAAACTTTAACCGATACCCATTTTCATTTTTTTTTTAATTATTATTTACTTTCCCCTTCGTATTTTATTTCTTCTCTTGAGTCACATTTCCACTTTCCGCAATAATTCTCTATATATGTATTTTATTCTATCACGTTTGCCATTTCAGTCATCAGGGTTATTGAAGAAATGTTTGTTCAATTCACCTGGCTCAATCTAAATGGGCGGAATAACAAAAGAAAGAACATTGTGTTTTTTGTCATCCAACCTAAGCACACATTGCACACTGAAATTATAAGAAATGTGCTATGTATTTTTAAAAGAATTTTAATGAATCACCAATGCCATGGCTGAGAAATGTTAAATTATTGTATAGTAGCAAGTTCACAAGCAGCTCATTGTATGTATTGCATGTTCATTACACTCGTTCATTACATATTTAACACGCTAATGCAAAGAATGCAAAGAAGCCTCTCGCTCTCGAATGAGTTTTTTTTTCATTCATTTTTTTCCTTAGTTTATGAAACAAAAGCTTGAATGTTATATTTTCGTGTTATTCATTACATGTTTACATGCCAAAAAAGTGCCAACATTAGCAACATAGCCTACACATATAAAACTATATGTGTAGCCTGTATTTACAGTTCTTTTTAACGTTTGATAATTTTTAATCAAACTGTGAAATGTTAAAGCATGGCACTGTTTGATAGTAGTTTTTTTCATTCCAAAATACAAACAAATGTGCTATTCATGCACCAGCAAATCCATTTCTAATCTTTTCCGCATCCCAAATTGAAACATCACAATTTATATCCTGTACAATAATGTATACAACCACCATTAGGAAAAATAGCGAGAAAAAATCCGTTCACTTTCGAATTCCTTTGTTGAACGCTTCATTTCTCTTTCATTCTAGAAAAAAAATTAAAAATAGAGCACGCATATTATTGCATGTATCCTTGATAATTCCGACGGATTTGCCATTAGAGATTACATTCTAACTTTTCAAATATTTCTACATGTTACTTTGTACTTTGTAGCATTGTCATTAGTATAGCATTGATCTTGGTTCCACAAACACGTTTTTTTTTGTAAAAAAAGATACCACATCAGTTCATTGCACACTTAATGATTTACGGATTAAAAGTACGAAGTAGTATAGGATTTGCTATTCAAACTTGAATGTTAATAACAAAAGTGTATTTGAAATGGTTGTTCGATATCCCATGCTGCGGGTACTTTGGACGATAGTAAGAATGATGACCATCATCTATTTATTTTTCACAGGTCCTCCGTGTATTCCAGAGCCTGCTTATGAACTGCGAAATCGTGATATTTACATTTCATGGAGGGTGCTGCTGGACGAGAGAAATGGAAACTGGAGCTGCGATGCTCCTCTGGGATTCATCCTTTACTATCGAACTTTAGGTTCAATTTTGGATTGGCAAAAACTTATTTTTCAACCAACATTGCGAAACCATACGTTAAAAGTGAGTGAGAAAAAAGTACAGTATATGTAATATACTTGCGATTTTTTTGAGTAGTAAGTATATATACTAGTTTTTTTAGCACTTCCATCCCATTTATTTTCGCAGATTAAACTGTGTGTGTGTAGAGAAAGGAAGGTACAAGTACAAGACAAATGGTGATCTCTTTAAGAGCATCTGCACGTTTCAAGTTTACACTCCCTTATTCTCCTTTTTGGTTCACCACACATAAAAACCACCAAAAAGGAAAACACACATACCCACACATATACATACATTCATTGAATGACCAGTCAAACAGTCTCAAAGTCGGAATGAGTCACGATTTTTCGCCAAAAAAAATATACAGTACAAAATAGAGCGAGAAAACGAATCTAATACAAGACGATAGAGTACCTATATACACCTAACTATCAACTATACTAACAAGAGTGTGTTGTTTCTTTGGATTTTGTAACACCAAAAGCCGCAATATATAGACTATGTACCTACGCATATCCGTTCTCCCCACACACACGTAAGAGCTATACGTTAAAGCTGAGAGTATTAACTACACAAGTCTCCTCTTCTTGTCGAGGAGATCTTTTTTATGTACGTGAACAGGAAGTTGTAAGCATTGCCCAATGCCCAAAAAAACACACATACCCACACTTGGAATTATCACTAGCCACTAGCCTGGTTTTTTTATTCCCCTATAAACTGAAAGAAACGATTTCAGTTTTTGCCGACACATAACAAGAACAACTGCTAAAAGCGGAGCACCACCATCACAAAAACAGTATTACATATTTGTATTTTGTGTACTATAACAGCAGCAGCAGTAGTAGCAAAGATTATATATACCAGAGAGACGAAAAGAAACAGATAAACTATTGACGATGATGAGGTTGATACTCAAATGGAGTGTTTCATTCTCAGAAATTGTGAACGTATGTTTTTGTGGGTGTTTGGGAATAACGATGGGGAAACTTTAAAAGAAAATGAAAAAGATGACCCTACGATCCTGTTGTCATTTTATACTTGGTATATACTGGCTTCACCTATTTTGCCTTATTTTAAGAAAACGTATACCTATACATCATATGACCCATAAAAGATAGCTAAAAAATACACACATATTATATGAAAGGACAGTTCACGAAACAGTATTAACAAAGTCATCAATAATATCCACTCAAGATAGTAGTAGTGGTAGTAGTAGTAGTAGAAGGGTTGTTGGTTGAATTGAGTGTGTGGATGTTGGTTTTTATGAAAACATATTATGTATTTTCGAGTGAGAGAAGATGGTAAAGAGTTATTTCCTCCAGAGTAGTACAAGCATCCTTGCCAAGAGCCACTATTACGGATTATCTATACTTTTCAACATTTTTTTTGAGTAAAAGTACTTATAAAATGTCCATTGGATACGGTGACGGTGTGTGGTAGGGGAGTATTGCGACGTTTGTATAGGCAAGCACCACACAAACACTGGAATGGAACTGATGATGATTCCGATTATTATATGATGATATGATCTTCATCTTTGCTGCTTGTAGTCATCGTCCTCATGCCATGCGATGAAGAGTACATTATATATTTGTGTCCTATTATTTTCCACAGAGTGCAGCCAGAAAAATTACTCTACTAAGCAGATAATATCAAAAGCATCATCATCTTCCTATATAACAAAACATAATATGACACATGAAACGTGAAATAAAAGTTTATAATATCAATGTCCCCATTTTATCTATATTATGTACCAAAGCATACATATAGGTACCTACTTACGTGTTTGTAGGCTTGTTGGGTAATCTTCAACGGAGGAAGCACCCGGCTTTGAAAAGAAATGGAAATTATTGTGAAAACGCTCCAATGCTCACTTTCACTGAAATCCTTCTTGTTGAAGTAAGCCTTTTTCGCCCTTTTTGTGCCCACCCAGAACAACAACAACGGCAGCAGCAGTTATTATTGTCCCTTGCTCAATGGTCAGTTGAGCACATGAGAAAATGGATAAATACATATCATTATTATTATATAGCGTACATGTATGGTTAGTTAGTTAACATAAAAAGGACCATGGCCTGCGTATGTATTTGTGTAACATTTTAAATGATATACGTCCGTACATGCAGTTTCCAAACTTGTTTTTTAAAAAGCCAACAAAAATACTAGTAAAAAATGGATGCCGTTTTAGGTTAACTTGTAATCATTTTGCTGTTGTTAAGCAGTATACAAGGAACACAGATCAAGATATTGGAGATTCGGACATTTTTAGAGGATACACAAATAAAAAAAGCGCATTGGAGTAGAGGACTTCATGCTGTGTGATAGGGTGAGCGTGCCTGTCTGCGTGTGTGAAAATGACTTTTTACTTCTCTTTCCATTACTCTCACTCCTCATTTCAGATCAGAGGGTTCAAAAAATAGAAAATTGATGGCTTAACTTTCTCCCTTGGTGAAAAGAAACGTGATCCGATTCGCAAAGTTTATCTTACTGTTTTCCCGTTTTTCCCCGTTTGTCTACTTTTGTTCGTTTGAATAAGCAAGAGCACACATAACATAGCATAGCGACAGTAATAAAGTGTGTTTAGTTCATCCAAACGAGACTTTTTCGTATACATTTACTTTTACGCTAAATTTGCCACCTTACACAAGTTAACTATCCTTCAGTCAGCTTTAAAGGAATGAATCACCCTATTTAAGTATAATGCCACATTTATGTAACTTGACAAAAAACAGGGGATTGCAAATAAAATATATATGATGCAATTTTCAACTTTAATTGTCGTGTTTACAACAAAAATCCTTTTTGTACTGTTTGAATTTTGAAAGAAATCATGTCAAAGGAAGAAAAAAATCTAAAAGAGAGTGATTGTCACTTTTTTTAAACCTTTTGTATTTGTTTATTCTTATACAGAGCATCAATTGCGGGGCCATTCTGAATATGTACATGGTAGCGTTTAATGAGTATGGGACCAGTGGTGACAGCCCGCTAATGAGT
>JAHZNC010000463.1:0-10535 GCA_027744095.1 Zhuqinia jingwanae | reverse complement strand
CTATTAGATCCACAACCAACTTACTAAATGCATCTTTATTACATCTTACAATCATTTATATTCCGTTCACGTTATGACACAATCGCAATTCTTTTTTTCTTCGTATTATGTACTTCACTTTAAAAATGAATTTTAAAATGTCATCATCCTCTGCTTTCGTATTCAACGTGCAGTAATGATGATCATTCAAATCAAATTAACTAGCGTCTCACGAAACATCACTGTCGTAAAATACCCATATTTACGAAATCGGTATACATTGTATGAACCTATCTTCTTACTTTATATTTATCTCCAACTCAATCCTATCTTTCTTGCTATTTAAAATAATGACAGTAAAAACATCATATGCATTTTCAAGCCTTCACACATCCTGCATGACATTTAAATTCAACAGGAACACAGTCGCCGTGTATGTGTTTTAATTTTAATTCAATGAAAAAAGTTACTTAATATTTTAAAGATGGCATTTTGGAAACATCTTAAAAGACAAATAGCTCATTTAAATGATGCCACGGACGGGATCGTAAACGAAATAGGAATAAAAAGCACATAATGTGCGCCTCTGCTGTCTACTGTCTAGTCTGTATACTGTGTTGGCTTAACATTTGACTCGTTGTCTGTTTTGCTTGTTTAGCTCGTTTGTGGTAAAAAGAGATCAACTTGGAATTGACGTTTTTATTGTACTGCCATTTCATTGTTGTAATTTAATGTGATATGATGATGATGATGATGGCGCAATCAAGGTCAAAAATTTATGGAAAATAAAAAACAGACGCTGCACTAAACTGAGGTTGATGATGATGATGAGCGTTTAAAAATGGTGATGATGACAGTTACCTCATCATCATCATCGTTCTATACTACAATTTTCCATTGTATTTTACCATATAGTGCTCTTGTTGATTACCCTGTCTACTCTCTGCAGAGATTATGATGATGGTAACAACAAGTACTTGTCGTAGGTTTTTTTATATAGCACCGCAATAAAATTCAGAATATAAATATATGCCTACGTAATAAAAATATAGCATAACGTTCTGAAATGGCATCACCACCCTGACATGAAAGTTTTAATATGATATTATAATACCCTGCAAAATACAATCCTGTGACTGACGTTATGCATAACTTCCTGTGTGGATACCTAAATGTTTTGGCGAATAGCAAGAATGGCATCATTTTTTCTCACGCTACAAAAAAAGGGAAAATTGCACATGATGTGCGCTCGGCCAAATTTATCAAAAGACTCGTAATTACGAATGCCACCTTGAACATTTTTTATTATATTTACAACAGTTTCAAAAAAAAAAATTACAAACATCAAAATATACTCTGCCATGATGTATGTAAATCGTACAATGAACAAAACAATCCATGAATTTCCCAACGTTATGTACCTACATACATTATAATATGTGATTTGGGTTTTTTTTTGTTAGAGAATAAAAATGAAGCCATATTTACTACTACAGATATGATTAGTAATATCCGCACTGATCATTATACGCGATCTAGTTACAGGGAGATTTAATCATGATCATGATCGCTACCTACGCAGTCAGTAAATGAATTCATCACCGCGCGTTTTGTATCCTGCTGCTATTTTTAAACGATTAACTCAGAATCAGTGACCACGCATAAAGCCAGATTGATTTTTTATTACTAGCCATTATATTATGTTTCCTTCAACCACACCAAAAATTTATGAAATCAGTATTGCAAATCTTTTTTAACAATTACTTATTAATCTTTTCAATTCCCAAGCTGGGTATCATTCATAAATATAATGATGATCAATCATTAAAATGTATATAATCATAATTGTAATCAAGCCATTTTTATATATCTAGTTAAAATCATATTCAAAATAAAAAGCATCTTGAATTTTGATTTTACATATCAATAATAACAACTCTCAAGAAGTTAACACAACAATCAACAAAACACAAAACAATTTATAATAATTTTCAATTTCACTATGCAGTCAAAATGATGCATGGCATGACTTCCTTTATAAATTTTAAAAAAAAGCTTTGATACAAACCGACTAAAAAAGGGTAATATATGGGCTTATAATAGTAGTACCTTTTATCTGTATGTGTGTTAAAGCCGATACTACTACAACTACTGACTACTGCAAATAGGCTAAAGACTGCAAAACAAGACCAAGGTATACAATAAAATCCAAAATAGCAACCACAAAAACTTTTCCTTCTTGGGTGCGTGCCATCATCATAAAAACACTGACTCCACCGTATACTACTCCTGCTCGTCCATATTGATATCAAATAGCTATTATGATAGGTACATCAATAATATTTGTATTATTCAGCAAGCGACACATATTACATTGGTTTTTTGTTTTTATTTCCTTGCAACTAATGTAGCGATAAAGTAGTAAATAGTCACTTTATACAACATAATTGACGTAATTAAGTGTGTATGCTATTTAGAGTTCCCCTCTCACCACTTAAAATCTCATTAGCACATCTACACGACAAGACAAGAATAAATCAAACTGCAGGAAGGAAGGAAACAATATGAGTGACAGATACATATAACCTGATAGTAGCAGTACAAGTACGCGTCTGTAAAAAAAAGGTGACAAAAATCAAAACACGGTTAGTACTGCTGCTGCTGCTGCCGCTAGTTCATATAACTCATAATATGTCAAGCCAACACCAACTCAACAAATGACAAAGGCATGAGAGAGAAATTTCGTTAGCTATCAACATCATGAAGGGCTTCCTCCCTCACTTCTTTGATGTTTCGTTCCGTCTTGTTTTTTCTGATTTGACTTAAGTTGTAAGTGCATTATCTTGCGTTTATTATGAAAACATTTACCAACGTATCTACATATACACATTGAATGTGATGTGCATGATGACATCTTATAAATATAGTTGAAAACATAATATGTTTATGAGCCATATTTTTCACATATCTCCTTGAAGAATATATATATTCAGTATTGCATTGTGCGTGTCGTGTGTGGAATGTTGATACGGGTGATAAATATTTTTATGATAATTATGGCGCTAAATGTATAAAAAGTTTTACACTCTACAGTTCGTAATAAGACTAAGAGGAAAGATAAAGATGCTTCGTTGTCTTTCCCTTTCCAAGGCGGAGATGAAAAATTAATGAAGAATGACGGTTTTGTATTTGCCGACCAAACCTTTGTGAGTATAAAGCACCTGCTATATTCTTCTGTTGCTCAAGTCAAAGTTTAAATGTTTTCATGAAAGTTTCAGGATGGGACTTCAGAGAGCCCACATCCGCAATCTGCATCCATCCGTTAACTAATTTATTTAAAGCTACTTTTACTTTACTACTACTATTACTAACCATCACACTCTGAAAGACTTCACCCACTTTTCTCAAAAAGCTGTTATTCACAGTTACAATTTACGACAGATTAATGCATTTCATTTGGTAAGCTATTTATAAGCTTTCTTATTGTCTATTTCACTATAGAGGCACACATCTATACATAAATACGCGGAAAAACTGTTATTATGAACGAAAAAAATTTCAAACTAGACATTATGAGAATGTATTTTTACAACAAGTAGTGCGCCATACAATTTCCTGTCTTCTTTCCAATATCACTGATATCATAATATTATGTTACCTTCATTTGGAGGGGAGATAGTGATACACCAAAGTACCCATATGCACCTTATCTTTCTAATTTTAAGCCGCTTAAATATAGTGCATCGCTTTGCATTCGCACACAAAAGATGCATTTTCCTTTTCAGAAAGTACATTCAAACATCCTCCAAAAAAATCGTCTGGGATGGATGAGGTGTTTTGATTTGGTTTATAATAAAACATAATTATAATTATCAGCCTACATAAATTATGAGCCGCAAAATCATTTTTACATTGGTGCCAAGTTAGGCGTTCTCCTTTAAAAAAAACATCACATCACAACACACTCAGCGCGGTGAAATGATATTTCTCTTCATTTTATAGCTTTGCTATTGTTTGAGTTACCTGGGATGTGTATATATTGTTGTTTAAATACGACGTGCACACTCAAGATTATAACTTGTCTGTCGTGTCTACCCAATTTGTAAACAGGCAAAGTAGGAATGACACACCGACTTTCGTAGGGATTACAGAATCTTAATCTTAAAACTCAATTGTAGTTGACTGGTCAGGCATGGCAGAAAACTCAGCAATAAAAGCTGATTCGTTATGATACTCCTATGATTATTACACGCGTTTAAAAAAATCGATGATGACTTACTGCCACGTCGTGTGCTGATGAAGATTAGAGTTGATAAAATAACAGAAAGACACTTTGGTGGTGGTGGTGGTGACGATATAAAACGGAACTGTCGTGCAAAGTTGATTAGGCACATATAAAAAACGATGGCATGGCGACACTGAAGCACACAAAATGAAAAGAGAGAGTTTGTTAAAATGTAAAAAAAATTTATTAAAATAGTGACCAGACCAATGAGCTATTATAAACTACCTTACCCGCCCACTTTTTTGTTAATATTTCATACCGTGTTATTGCGTGTCTAACTGAGCAATATTTACTGTTGAAACAACGCTTTCCTTATAAGAAGTATTAAACTAATGACTGACAGATCAGAAACTTCAGAATATTTGTATTATAAAGTCCCACAACTCCCTCCGTCATCGTTTTTTTTGTTTGCTTGCGCCTTTGAGCTATTTTTTTACAGAACATATAATAAATACAATAATGTAAATAAAATATTGCATGAAAATGTAAAGATAAAGATTGACCAAAAAACTTCAACATGGTGGGCACACACACAAACAGAGATTCAAAGGTCAAGTCTCTGAGTTGACTGCAACATAAATATCCACTTGCATCATATTTCTTTCGAGTGAATTTAAAGGCAAAAATGACATTTGTATGGAAATTATTATTTTCAATTTCCTTAACAAAAAGGAAATCTATGTCAAATCTTTTTATCAGCATCATCTTAAGCAACAAAAAAAGCAAAACATTCAGCAGTAAAATAAAACTTATTGACTGGCAAGCGTTATATATTTTGTGTGTGTGCAAGCTTGAAAAGATATTTTGTTCTGATGTTCAAGAAAAAAAATGGACATAAAGGCAAATAAGGCAATTTACTAATTTGTCTGCATGCAAATCATGTTATATGTTTAGGTATATATGTATATTATATACTTATTATTACCTTTTTTACATACAGGCATCTGTACACACAAGAACATGATCAAAAGGATCAATAGCCGGTGCATGTGTGTTTTTTTTTCGAAAGTGTGCATTTATCTATTTACGGATATTTAAAAAGATGTTTACATGCAATTTTTGTTTTTAATATGCCTACCTACAAGAATAATATATTCCGTTTGAGATGCAGGCAAGCAGAAAATTTTCTTTTGAAATTCAAGCATATAAATAACATATTGACGATTTTGAAAGAAAAGTATCTAAAAGGAATTTACAAATTAGCCATATGGAACAGACACATTATTATATTATATCCATGTACATTGTACATGTGTGTAAAAGAAACAAAAAGTTTGATGGCAATATTGAATTATAGACGAAAGAGGCATGCTATTGGCATTGTGAATTTATAAAATTATCCCTTAAAAATTTAATATCACTTTAATAAATTCCTGCTTATAATTTGATAATTTAAATTTCGTTATAGAGCTAGCAATAAACATATGCATGGTTCTTCTATTCATCAGCTTGCAATTTGAAATCAGCAGATAATATGCAGCTATAAAGTTCTGACTACGCATCGCATAAGTAAGTGGCCAAACAAACCATTTATTCATTTTTTTAACAACGCTTTTCACTCATGGATTTTTTTATTTCGTTTTCTAATAAGTTGGATTATAATTATTGCAGCAGCTTGTAATTATTATGATCGTACGCTTTTTTTTGTATATTCTTTTTTCCGAGTTCAGCACGGATTATTTTGTAGGGAAAGGTTAAGTGCAAATGACTGTACGGCCAAACTTTTTCATTTGCACACATGTTGCATAAAAGATTGCAAGAACGCTTATACCCATCTCACCTATCTCCTTTCTAATGAGACAAGTAAAAAAATATACACGCTGCTACTGAGTCTGATAATCGTGGGGATTATTACATGTTACACATTATTATTACCTTACACTTACACTACACTGCTACCGGAGATTTTCTCTTTTTTTTAAATGGTTTAACGTTTTATTTAATGAAAATTATGAAGAAACTCATGTAATGCACAACAAACTAACAACAGACACTCTACTATTGCTTGTTAAAGTATTTTTTCGCTTTAGATGATGTTACTACACACAAGTTGACAGTATAGTACAGGCACAGGGATGATAATAATACTTGTTGATGATGATGATTATTATGATGGAGGAGAAGGATGATGATCAACTATAATTTTTTTTGCAGTAGCATCAGTGATGATGATACGCCCAATTGGTTGTGTAAATGTGTCTACTTTATTGCATATTTAAGAAAACCACTTTAATATTTTTTTTCTTGCATATTTTTATGACAAAGCCGCGATGACACAAGGAGAGTAGGTAGGAATTTTACTACCTACCTATCTGCCAATCCATTTGCATCTCTAAAATAATATGTTATGGGTATTTTATTGCTTTACATATGTATATGCTTCTTAAGTGTATGCATCATCTTTCATCCAATATCCCATATTACTCATCCAGAAGATTAGAGCTCTATTAGCATTTTTTCCCCTTTCTTTTTCTTTCAAATTATGGGATACTCAAAATATTTAGACAAGAAGAAGCAAACTTCATTTTCATATAGCATTTTGTTGTATACGAGAAAAAAATTAATACCTCTTTGTTCGGAATCACAAGCTTCATTTGCATTTAGAAATATGAGTAGACAGAGTAACAAGCCTAAAGTTTCTCAAGTTTCAATAATAACACAAGCTTATAGCTCTCCCTGTGCTTATTTTTTTTGATTATTGTGATTTGATGAAAATACGACAACTTAATATTATAAATACACACTAGAAAATATTATTCTCAGTCCAACTCTTCACAATTCAGAAAATGTTCGTTTTTATAGTTTATTCACATTTCAGATGAGAAAAGAAGTCCAAGTTCACTGGCTTGCATAATTGGCACCTAAATAGCAAGTACAAAGTATATACATACATATGTACATACCTACATACATAGGTATACACACACTATACAGCACAACAACAAAAAACATTGATTTTTTTTATAAATATGAAACCCAAGTGTTTAAGGTGTATATACTTTTCTTTCAAGAGATTATTGCATAAAATAGACGGATATATATGTACATTTGTACAAAAAATAAAATTCAATTCGCGATTTTTTCCATCACCATCACCGTCATCATATCATCATGCAATTATATTCCGGTGTATCCGTCTCTAGTTTTCTTAATTTACTAGCTCACAGCAAGTTCAACTTTTACACGTTTTAAGCCTATATATTATACATAATATTATAAATTCCATAAAAAAAACTTTTTTTTACACACACATAATGTTTTTTTTGCTATCATCAAGGAGCGTGTTTTCTCTGTGAACTAAAACTGGATGTTTACTTGGTGCCCGCCTGCGTAAATGAAGACGACGCCTTGACACTATATACATATTGGCTATTGGCTAGGCTAAAGGCTATTAACATTGTCGTCTTTTCGTGGCTCTTATTCTTAAATCTTAATTTCCATTATTTCCAAAGCTGGAAACCAGATTTTTGCCGTATAAGAAGAAGAAAGAGCAGAGTATTATGTATGTACATACCTTAATCTAAATACATGAACTTGCACGCATATATGCATATTACTATATTCATATTGAAATAAAAAATACTGACTACTACTAGGCAGGTAGGTAGCAAAAAAAAATTGTAGTAATAATAATCTGTATACTGAAGGAATGCATACTAAATAACATCAACCAAGTTATTGTTATTCTAATAGAAATAAAAAACCTTGCTGCTGATGCCTGACAAGTCATAGTGTTGTGTTGTGTGTGATACATGAATCCTGGATCCATTTTTCTGCGTGGAATGGTTTGAAATTCTTTTTTTCCTGTAGAAAACCCCACTCTTCTCCTATCATACATTATTATTAGGCTTATTATAATGGGCATATACTATATTTTGTGGATATTTTTTATCAAGTACATGATGCTGTGTACCTTGTCTATAAAAAAAGTCAATTGCAAATTGTGTTTTTCGTTGTTAAAGTTTATATGGTGATGATGATGATGATGATGATGATGATGATGGGATGGAATACAATGTGCATGTCATGTTTGCTGCAAGCAGGTTGATCTTGTGAGTATGTGTGCTTTATGAATAACTATTTTTTTGAACATGATACTGGCAACCTGTGGTGATGATGAACTATATCATGATGATGATCAGTAGTTGTGGAAGTGGAGGATCATAAGAAACATTATCCAGCAGCAGCAGTAAGGCTTGTACATGCATACTCAACTCGAGAGAGGTATAATATAATGTGTGTATAGAGAGATGATAGACATTATTGTGAATTGTATGACGATTATATATATTACTATTATCAACTTTTGCAATGCAAAATACAGCGTAGCAGTAGTATTAGCGGTGGTAGTAGTGCGCGACTATGACTATCGTCAACCGTCATCATGTACATAATAATAATTTTCAGGCTACATATCTAACAATCAGTCAGTCAGTCAGTCAGCAGCAGCAGCAAGCAGCATCAACAACAGAGTCGCTGTTTTGTTAGTCAGTCGCCAGCAGTATATTAAAATGAATGAATTTATTCGCCAGCACGTAAATGGGCGACTCACGACGTTTAAACTTCAATTGGACGTAACATCAAAATACAATAGATTTCCATTGAGAGTGTGTCTTGGGATCACTGTTTAGTTGCCATTTGACTCTTGATAAGTTTCAACATCACGCAAATTTGCGCATTTTTACATCGCATCTCATCATCTAGCTCATTTTTTTATTTATTCTTCTTGCACTTCACCTGTGGGACTTTTTTTGTGTGTTGTGATTGTGTGACTTACTTTCGCAAAGACATCATAACAAAAAGAAGAAGAGCTTTGTACAATAAAAAAAATCAAAAACTCCACTTGTTCTTCGGTGTGTGTGTGTGTGGTGTTCTCTCTCGCTAGTGCTGGTTAGGATGATGATGTTGGGCTGATTATGATTATGATTGTCATATTTCACATTTGTGTGCGGTAAAGCAAGCTACACGCACTTACACACACGCTGTCATACAAATAATCGTATATATATTCCTCGTTTATGACTTTGACTGTTTAATATATACATACATAAGTACATTAAGATAAGTATATAATATAGCGGCGAGATCGAAGATTACAGTAAGTTAAGCCATATTTTACATGCACCAGCGTGAAACATTCAACAATCATATAAACATAAACGCACGAACCTTTAGTGCATTTTTGTACGTGCATCGTCTTCTCATTTTTTTCGCTGCTACTGCACCACACAAACCAGCAAATTGCAAACAAAACTTTTGTGGTAAATGAAATAGAAAAAAGATTTGCCAAGAATTTGTTTTTTTTAAATCTTGAAATAATTGTTCGTTTCCTTTTTTGCCCAAAATTTGTTACTGTAAAAGTGCAAGTGCACACATGTTTTAGTGTACAGAAAATAAAGTTTTCTTTAAAAAATTCTCAGTGTTAATAATACATTCTTTGCTGCAGTAAGTAAAGAGATTCTCTCTCCTTCTCCCTCTTCATGTATCATCGTTGTCATCATCATCATCATCAACAACAACAACAATCAAACCAACAACAAACATAGCACATGCAAAAGTGCGGTGTGTAACAAAGTAGGCAAAACAGAAGCCAAGAACCAAACAAGCTTAGTGATTCTTCCTCTTTCGTGTTTGTCGACCGACGAGTAAATCTGATGATGAAGCTCCACAATTTTGTCAGTCAGAAGCACATTTTCAGACGGTCGTGTGTAAAAAAAACTAAGCTTATTGATCCTCGTGTTATTTATTGTGTAGTAGTATCATCGCCTCCTCTCTCTCTCTCTCTCTCCCTTCTTGTCAGTTTCTCTAGACCGGATGAAGGTAGGAAAAAGGCAGGCTTCTTCTTGGTAGTGCATATACCTATATGTCTACCTGTCTGACATGAATTATAAGATATTATGTAGGTGTGCGAATATTTACAAGTTCGAAAATACTGGTATTGCCTACATGCATTTTTTTTTGTTCTTTCAGTTGCTGGTGAGTGATATTAACAATATAATAGTAATAATTACATTTTCTTGACTCAAAAAACACGCGGTGATTCCGTATCTCTCAAACTTGATTACTTATTATTCGCATTTAAATTTGTATTACTCCCATTTAAAAGCACAAACAAATCGAAGCTTTCCCAAACTAGACGTGTGTATACATTTTTTATACTAATTTCATTACAAACAAAAATAGCATTTTTCCCAACCAACTTATAAGTACCTATAAGACCGGGATCGGGCCGGATACTACACGCTTAAGTAATATTAACCTTTTTGTTCAG
>JAHZNC010000462.1:0-15924 GCA_027744095.1 Zhuqinia jingwanae | reverse complement strand
ATAAACCTTTTCTCTTTCCTTTCGTTATATAATGGATGCTAACATGTTACGTGCACTTTTCTGGCTACATGTAACCTGGATGAAATATTTCCTATATACCAAATTTATACAAGAGCTTCAAATGGAGAGCTATAAAATAAGATTTTTTGGTTATAAACTATTGGGAAAAATTGCATGGTTTGGAAAAAATGCTTTTCCCATGTATGAAATAGTGGATCGTATAATAAACGAGCAAAATAAAGTAAGTACACAGCAGTGATAATGCAGTAGGGTGACAATGGATTTGAGTTCAAGTTGTTTCAGGGGAAAAAAAGTGTTGCATCTTTTCTTCAGAGTACATGATGTTCTTTGGAGAAAAAAAAATACTTTCACTTTTCATGACTCAATTTTTTTCTTCTTTGGTACTTGCATCTCACGTCCGTTTGTATATTATGCAATGCATTGCTTGCAGTATGAGAATGCAGTCATAACATGGTCGTTTTTCATTTTCAACTTACACACTTTTGACTTGACACCTTGGATGACTTTCCCCTCAAATTCGATCATCTTTATGTATGATTTAGGTATTTTTGGTATTATCCTGTCAAGTCAGGAAAAGAGGGAATATAAAGAAGGCTTTGACTCTTTTTCTCTCGAAATAAAGAGGCTTAGTGTCTTCAGCCATTCTTGTTGAGTTTTGAGTTGTGTCTATTTTAGCAGATATGCGCCTTACATTGGCTTATTATTTTGAGGGGAA
The DNA here is from genome assembly GCA_027744095.1 of Zhuqinia jingwanae. Classification (NCBI taxonomy): domain Eukaryota; kingdom Metazoa; phylum Arthropoda; class Collembola; order Entomobryomorpha; family Paronellidae; genus Zhuqinia; species Zhuqinia jingwanae. The sequence goes on along the minus strand of JAHZNC010000462.1, from coordinate 15,188 downwards.
CGGAAGGGAAGTATCCAATTTTCAAATTGTCAAGACCCATCACAAGAAAATATATTCTTCACCAACTTATCCCATAATTTTCTATATGAGTAAGGAAGAATGAGACGTGTGGTGTTAATTTAAGAATTGTCATGAAAGATTAATGTTGAGAATAGGATTTTTCCAAAATGACAGACATTTGGAATTTGGAATACATATTCTATACCCAATTTAATCACTCCTGACATATTTAAAGGTGAAAGTTTAAAAAGTGACAATGTTATTCTAACAATAATTATTTTTTTTAAATGTGATTTTTTTTGCAGGGTGAAATTTGTGCAGCCTCTGCTGCTGAGCTGGTTGCATCCGTAGTGGGAGGGGAAGATGGCTGTTTTGTTTCGTTGGGATATTGCAGTGCTGGTACGCACACATAAAATATATATGATAAAATTTCAGATTCAAATGCAAAAGAAATCTTTTATTGTCGAAAAGGGAAATGGCATCATAATAGTAAAAAAAATACGTAATGTCTCTGACAAAAAAATGTCATCAAACCTTTTATTTTCTCCTTTTTTTCTAGGAAAAAAGCAAACAATGTTTGGGAAACCAGCAAATCAAAAAATGGGAGCTGTTCCAACGGCCATTTCCTGGTTATTCAAATCTATTCTGGAACAAAAGCAAAAAACTGGCTCCCGGTTTTCTGTTCGTGTTTCCGCTGTGGAAGTTACGGGAGGATCTGGACATGAAGTCATCAACGATTTACTTCTCCCCTTTGTTAATGGTAAGCGGTGTATGTTTTGCCAAAGGTTTACTCTACGCTACTATGCACCAGCGCAAAAATCATGTTTCATTATGCTGGTTATGATAATTTGATAAATGAATTGCAGGAGAATTGCGTTAGTTCAAGGTCTTGGTCATCATCATCTACTAAAAAATCAAAATGACACAAAAATAGCTATTTTTCATGAATAATGAACTGCACTTTTGGGTTGCTCATAGTGCGTACAACATACACTACACGATCCAAAAATTTAGATATTCATCTGAAATCATTGTAGCTTCCGCTTACGATTGTATTTTATTTCCTTATCCTATTTTCCACAAGAATGCATGGCTTATTCCTTAAATCGTGGTGGTTTGGACAGATGCGGAAGAAATATTACAATGGCTAAACCACTACAAAAAAAATCATTCACATAATCTACACACATATTTGGCAAGGTCTGCGTTTTACCTTGAAATATATTGCGTAAAATATTTACATTAATAGTAATTCCACAGTTTTCAAAGAATTTATTGGGTAACCTTTAAATACCATCCATCCAACCTACGAGATTCATTCCTTTCATCGACTCTTTACTCATTTTATGCTTGCAAATAGCAATCAGACATTAAATCTTTAATTTCTTCTTTTGCATTTAGAGAGCTTATAGAATTTGACGTTTTGTAATGGATAAAACGGAGATAAAGCCATTTAGAAAAAAATACTACGAATAAACCATATACCGCATCGAAATAGCGTATCCGCACTGATTCAAGTGGTTATCTTTTATTTTCCATCGCTATAAACCTGTTCTTTCAAAGGTTTACTAGAAAAACTCTAATCAAGGGAATTCTATGGTGTATCTCCACCGAGGAAGAATATTTTATATATATGTAACATCTTTGATGCAAGTTGCGTGATAAATCCAGGAGTGCATAATGGAGAAGATGAAAGAAAAAGATAGGGTAAAAAGATTCGCCGACCCGCATCGCATCACATCGCTTTTACATTACATCTCATTCGCATTGCATGCATTTCACATTATGCACTTTGCATTGCAATGTGAATTGCATATTATGATACTCTCCTGCACTCCTGAAAGGACTCCATTTATTCAGTTATACACATTTTCTTCGTGAAGCTGAAACATTGCACACACACGCACCAAAGAGAATTTTTTCCTTTTGCCTTAAATCTCCTCAGAGGAACATCAACAATGATTCTTTTTCTCGTATAATTTTCTTCAAATCGGAGAAAACATATGCATACAAATGTGTGCAGGAGAGAGAGAGAGAGAGCACACGGGATGTACATAAATAGGGAACATCTTAAAGAAAGAAATCTTAGATCTTGACTTGGAGCAATTCCTTGGATCATTTAAAAAGGGAAAAGATGCCAGATGTGGGGAAAGATTTCCGGACATGATTACGACGCTGCTGGTGTAGGACTGGGAAATATCCATAGACTATATGTATGTTCTCCTTTGCCGGCGGAACTAGCTCCACCGTGATGACTATGACGATGATGATAATACGGTCTCAAGAAAAGAAGATGTGCCGCTATTAAGACTTCCCATCCATCCATCCCTTATAGCTGATGTGCATGCATTGTCGTTCAGAAAATGCTATAATCATATTGCTATATCCATAAACTTTGGCATGCTTAGTAGTAGTATCATTCAAATACTGAAGAATCCTTTCAAAACATTTCAAAATATAGTCTCACTATTCACTATAGTACATCTACAGGCTAATAATGATGATGGGTTTGTTGTATTATTCCTCTTCTCTCTTTTCTCTCAGGTCTATTATACTTAAGTAGCTGGAGTATTACTTTTGTATATTCTACACTTGTTTTTATTTTCACCATTCTAAAAACTGACAATGATTATCATTGTACACCGATTGTTGAGTGTATATATATGTATGTATTCACAAGAAAGAAACGAGTTTATTATACTTTTGTACATTGTAGTTGTTGTATACGTACGTATTATATATATATATTGTACTGAAAAATTATTGCACACAAGGTTGTCTCTCTAAAAACTTTTATATTTTCCCCCGCGTCTATTTTCTTTGCGTATAATTCGAATTTCATGTTGTGTCTGGCATGGGGAGAAAAAGTAGAAATACTACTAAAGAAGCTGTTCTGGCGGGGTAGTGCATTTGAGGATATTATTGCGTGAGGTGGCATTAGGCACCTTCCTTCAAACGGGAGAGAGAAAATTTAATTTATAAAATTCTCATGTTCAAGTTTAAAAACTTTAACTTGCAACTTTTATTTTTCTTGTAAGGAAGAAATGAGTCTTGTTGGCGTGTTCGCATTTTCTGTCATTACCCGCAGTACTTTGGCAGTAGCAGCAGCAGCAGGGGAAAAGGTACATTATTTTTGTAAACGTGGAAAAAAGTTTGAGAGGTGCTTTCACCATAAAAGTCAAGTCAGTAGTCAGGTTCTTATTCCCGTTCATCCTTAAAGCTGCTGTGTGTGCTACTACTACTACTACTACTACTATACAGACGAAAACATAATATAAAAAGATGTACGTTCTATTTAGACGTTATCACAAACTAAGAATGACTGAAATGAAGCTTATTACTTGCATGCCATGGGAAATGGGAGAAAGCTCATCACAGAGAAATGGTATAGTCCTTTTTTTGTGACTGCATGTGTCTGTTTCTGTCTTGCAACTTTTCTAACTCACTTAGAGTCAGCGTCACATCATTTCAGGAAAAGAGAGAGAGAGAGAGAGAGAGAGAGAGGAAAAAATAAGTTTACTAGAAAGCTATGAAGGTGTCAGCTCGAACATCTCATTTTCATTGGGAGAATATGTGATTGTGAGAAAGAAAATGACAATATTTTCGGCTCTTCTCTGACATTCATTCTGTGCATTGCATGCTGCTGCCTGTTGTTGTTGATGATGATGATGATCATGATTGCATATTGGAACTATTTTTATCTGCTTATGCTCTAAATATATTGGAATGCATATGCGCAAAACCATAATAAACAACAGAAGAAAAAAATCTAGTATTATTGTTACGGCCATTCCTCCTGTTTACTATATTTATTTTACAACAGAGACAACATATATAACTAACTTTCATATTTGAATGGTAAAATGTTTTCCCTCAATTTTGTGTGACATTATTTTTTCCCAGAAAAAAATAAAAGTTTTAAATTTTGTTCGTTCAGAACCATTTTTACCTCCAGTAGTACAGCGATCATTTTTTTATTCCCAAAATACATACTGACATGCTTGAATTGGAATTGACAAGAGAGACGACCATTCATCAAAATCATTTATTTTTTTCTGAAACCTTCAAGTTCGTGATCCACGTGTACTGCTTATTTGATTTGGACATAAATATGTTGCTAGCTATATAGACCGACTAACATACACAGCGCTACTGGATATATACTGCCACTTATGTAGTTTTTTTTCCTCTACAGTTCAAACTCATTTTTTTCTGTTTTCAGACGGGGATGATCCACCGGGAGCCCTCTTAGAGAACACAAGTGGTGTGAGTACCACAAACTCTAAGAGCATCTCAGCTCCAGTACTAAATTCAGTTAGTGAAGTGAGAGCCCCAAACCCAGAGACAGCAGGGTTTTTCCTTGACGCCACGTTGAATGGTGTGCACAGCAAAGGAGAACAAATGGGACATTTTGTCTTCACTCTACATGTCTACCAGTATTCTGTTGACAAGAACGGGAAAGGTGGTAAGTAGTTGAAAAAAAAGTGATGAATGTGATATGTATTTATGTTCCTATATGTATCTGGGCAATGGTAAAAAAGGTAGATTCGGTGAAAAAATAAATTTGCATTCAATTTCAAAAATTCAATTCGTTCTTCTTAAACAACCACAAAACATGCAAGCTTGAATGGCTTCCGAATAGAAACTTGATGAAAATTGGAAAATCGAAAAAAGTAGAAGCGTCACAAATAATCATTTCATGAATACCGATGAATATATAAAAACCATTTTATTATTTTATTCGATCGACTGTACATCAATACAGCATCTGTGTTTTATTTAAAAAATTCAATCAAAATTACCTGCATGGTATAATGATTCGATGTGCGTGTAACGCAAATGTAAACGTTAAATTCCTTTTTAGTAGAGTAGAAACATTCAATGAATAAATAAAATCATTGGATGATTCTACTCTAAAAAAAGGTCTATAAATAAAATACATATTATATTACGATACTAGATTCATGATCGGTCAATTTTACGATGCACTCACAGCCTAATAGAGTTTGTGCTCAGCGAAGGGTTAAAAAGTGGAACATAAAGTTATGTGAATAAAATGAGCAGCGAGTTTATTGAGAAGAAAGGGATGAAAGTCAATGAGCAAAAAAGGTGTAGAGATCGTACAACAGGAACCCCTTGCGTTATATTCATCATCAACAACGCGACTGTACATAAATGGGGAAAAGTGATTCAGCATTTTATTCCAATTTTTACTCAAGTAGTGGTAGGCGAAGAGTCTGGAACTAAGAAGTGTTCTTTACCATTATCATTATTGTGAAGTAAGAGGAAAAACCAGGAAGTACACGGGAAAGAATATAGCATTGTGAGCGAGAGTGAGCCAACATATTACCAAAAGCACGTACACACAATGAAGTTCACGTACACGCGTTTTAGCTCAGAGGAATTCCTTTTAGAAAGTGATGAAATGAAAACAGAGGAAAAGGTTGTCTTCTTTTCGACTCTGGTCTTGGTGATGAATTGTTTTTTGATGGGCTAATGTTACGTCCGGCTGCTTCCAATTTTCATCTCGTTTCTTTTTATGAACATATTGCTTTTATATATAACATTTTGTGTCAGCACTCCATACACCTAGCTACTACTAAGAAAATAATGTAGCATTATAAATAGAGATACTCATCTATACATATTGTCCGTTAGAAAATGAAGAAGATGATGTTAGATTGTGTGTGTGTGTGTATAAATTTGCTATTATGTTTTCTTTCAGTGGCTGGAGGCAGGAGCAGACTCCATTGTGTCATGCTAGGAAATGGTTCACCCTCCATTTCCGTTCTAGGCGGACTTTTACTCGCAGTTTTGAATGGACAACGGCATTTACCTTCAAGGTACATTTATTCTCTTCAACGGGTTTATGGGATTATAGCACAATGTATAAAATATATAAATATTACAACACAAGATACTAGACAAAAGGATTTGGTGTAACCGCTCGAGATACAATATCCTTTCAAATTAGACGTCTTGTGTGTAATAATATTTAGTTCATTAGCCAGATGTACAATGGTGTACAAGTCATCCTCCCACGCAAACAAAGAGCCTTTTGTCTGTGAAATTTCCAGTGGCTTTTTATCTTTGTTTTTTTTTCTTGTTTAGGAAATGTTAATTTGTGGCCCGACATTTATAAAGAATGCACAATAATTTGAATACTTCACGTATGTCAGGAGTAATCAGGCTAGTTGGCATTTACAACAGAGTATATGTACAATACAATAAATATACACTTTTAGGATAAGTAATTATGAAGGGGGATTTGATTACCAGGATTTGCCATTTTTCAAGTAATAATGTAATGTGTACATTTATGCAAACTCAACTTAATTACGTACACATTCAACGTCAGGCTATAAGCTATAGTTTTTTTACCAAATGGCTTTCACCAGCCTGCGTATATTAACTTTCACGTTTCTTTGCATATTATGCAATAATTATGTAAACCGGAAGATAACATTAGTAGCATTGCTGGTAGCTTATTGTTCTGTTCTTGTAGAAAAAGATGAATTGAATGGTTAGTGCTGGATAAAGGAATACATAATAATAGTGAACAGAGGAGCAGCAATTCCCATATTATTGTGCGGAATAATAGCTTTCACGGCATTTTGAATGTGAATTCGCTGTTGAGAAAGACAAAGTAGGAAAGCTATTGCCACGCCACGTACCATCATGGTTTTAGGATAATGGAGTCGTGACTTTCTTTTTAGGGAACATTAGAGAAGCTACCAAATGGACTATGGGTTACACTCATGATGTTATGTATATTCCGTTTTATGAGCAATGTACTTGTGTTTAGTAATAATAGCGCCAACATTGTTTCAAACATGCACTAAATTTGAGTGGCATTACACTAGCAGTGTGGTATCAGTCAGTATGTTATTTTGTGGTTTCTTTATGATTATTACAGCAACCATTCTAAATTGGGTGCGATCTTGAGGGAATGTCTCGGCTCCCTGACATGTCGGGCTGTGGTGATGATCCACGTTTCCAATGCTCTCACTCGTTATGCTGAAACGCTCGCTGCATTGCAATTAGGGGCTCGTGTCCATCGTCTTCGAAGAAGTCGGCGTCTCAAAGTAAAAAAAATAAAACTTGAAAAAATTATGTGCTGCAATTCAATGAAAAAAAAGTACCAAAAATTTCAATTGATGATTTTTTCAGAGAAACCATGTTTAATAAGACGTCTCGATAAATTACATTATAGTATTTGTACAATGGATTATTGATTTTAGTTCTGGATAAAAAAAAATACGCTTTTACTTTTATTTCGTCTATTTCTCAATGATTTTTGTGAATAGATGGGAAGTGTAGGATCGGGAAATGGTTCTGGTGGGAGTTCCGGAGGGTCAGGTGAAGACACGCGGAACGCACTAGGGTTAAACAATCAAGTTGGAGAAGGAGAAACTGGTAGCTCGGATATCGACCCTTCTTCTTCAGAACAGTCCTGTGATACGGTAATTTATTTAGGCCCATCAATTGACGAGGCCACAGATGGAGAGCACCCTCCAGTGTATTTACCATCTTTGGAAACAACGCCTGGAGAAAAGTAAGAAGAAAGAAAGGGGAACAAACATAAAAGAGTAGTAGTTATCTTTAATGTTATCCAAAGTCTGCCTACTTTTTACATGTCTTCCTCTGAATGTTTGATATTTTCAGTGGGGCCAAAATTATTCCATCAAAATGTCCCATACTCAATGGAACAAGTGGAACTCCTCCAAAAACCAAAAGTCCTAAACCAAAGCACACAAAGATGACAAACGATAGCAATTTTGGAACATCCAATGGAAAATCTGAAGAGCAATGGGTTGACGGACCGAAAGTAGCAAAATATCGGCAAAATAATGGCACTCATGCTTCCGGTACAAACAATACAGTGAATTCTACTCACAATCAGTCACCAGCTAAAAAGAAAGGAGAGACGTGGATTGACGGTCCGGCAGCAGCAAGAGTCCATCATCAAGCGAGTAATTTTCCCAGCCCCAAGAAAACCCTTTCTAATATTCAACATCAAAGAGCAGCAGGTGCAGTGTTGACTACTAGAGCGAATGGAATGAATACCAATAATGGGCATACTCATGGCACACAAGGGAGATCCAGTTGTGATATCTCCAATTGTCCATCTGCATGCATCAGCGCAACCAAAGCGGAAATGATACAAAAGTGGATCTCAAATCAAACACCGTCGACTCAAGACTTATTTGATGAATCTCCCACGCATAAAATCGCAATGGATTCATATTTTGCGGGTCAAGAAAACGGGTTGAAAACAGGCAACGGTTTCGGATTCCAAGGAATCCTAAGTCACTTGCCAATGCAACAAAATAATAATGGTGGACACAATGGAACATCCACAACGGCAGCTTTTACTTCTGGACAAATTCCAGTAAATTGCTGTTCGCAAAATGTAGGACCTATTCAGTTTGGCAGCATTTACAGTTGTCACTGTCTGAATCGAGGTGCTGGCGTGGATGGGAATATGGGGCCATCGCAACTCTGCACAGAGCCAGAGTATAAGGCACTTACAGTGTTTAAAACTTGCGATGATATTGGTACGGAAGATGATCCTCACTCATTATGTAACGGCTACGACTTTGAGTTCATTGAAGTTACGGAACCGGAAGTTCCGGTGCCTACAAGGGATGCATGTTTACAGGCAAGTTGAAAGATTACAAATTCGTTGTATGGTCTCGTTTGTATTATATCTAATTATTTCTTTGGTCATTGTAGGTGACTGAGGAGGACATTGCACTAAGCTTTTTGGAAGAAAATCCACTTCCAGAGTCCGATCAAAATTTTGAAATGTCACCGGAAACATATTTCGCCAGAGGGAGGAGCAACTCATTTTCAGACATGTCATCTTATCCCAATAGGTCATTGCCGGTGTTAGAAAGGGGAGATGACCACCCCTTAAGAGTTTTAAGTCAGGAATGCTTGACAGTTGTATCCACATTTGCAGGTTAATGTGATTTCAAAATGTCATGAAATATCTTTATTATACCCGACCGTGTTCTTAAAATTTGAATACATGCATATTTGTGTTTTGACTGCAGATTCAGTTTCCATTGCTGGTGGAGACATGGAACGATTTTGGCCTCGTCTCAGTTTCCCCACTGACTTGGATATGAACAAAGACCTGAGCATGTACAGCCCAAGTAATAACATGAGCAGCACATCATTGTCCACTAGTCATACTTTAAGTAGCAAACTGGAGCAAATGTCAACACAGAACAATAAACCTCCGAGTAGTTTGCTACTGCGTGATTTGCCAATATTAAGTGATGACTCCATTTTCAAAGTACCCAATTCCATTCAGCAGCAAAAGCCTACAAAAGTTAGCCGGGTCTCAGCGTTCGACTCTAGAAAGTATCGTTCCGGGAAGGAATCCAGTGACACTGAAGGGGAATCAATTAAAATCCCACCAATGGAAATCATTGACACAACACCTATTACCAGTAGCTGTAATTTACCTGTGGAAAACCAAACAACCCAGGTGCAGTCGATCACTGTAGCTTTACCATTTAAGCAAACACAGGAAAATAAGCAAAATGAAATATACGCACCATCCCGGATGATTTATGACCACTATTCACAAAGTCATCAAATAAATTCTAATGGAAATGGCCATCATCTTCATGCCTTGCATTTAGGGAACGGTGGAAGCGGCGGTGGCTCTATCAATAGTGTTCAAAGTAGTCCCAGTAGAAGCACCATGACTCCTCCCTCTTCTCCATCTCCAGTAGCCCCGTTGAAACTTCCGGATGTGACAAAGTCTCCAAGTAAAAGCAAATCCCGGAAAATTTCCAAATTTTTTCGTACACGTTCCAAATCCCCAAAAACTGCAGGTGCAACGAGCAGCAGTGAAAGTGGAAAATCATCAATGAGTTCTGATGCAAAGCACTCATCGTCGTCATCATCATGTTCATCGGGAGTTTCTGCGCCTTTGACAATTGCTCCGAATAAACAGAAGAGCCATTCGTCTCCCAAGCATATGTCACCAAGTAGGCATCCATCTCCTAGTAAGAAGCAGCAACCTTCGAGAAAAAATTCCTCATGCTTCTCAACATCTGCTACATCTTCGACAGACTATCATTTTACCTGTGATTCAGTTCTTCCTATGTTCCTTCCCAATCCAAATCCAAACAAAAAAATCGCAGGAGGATCAGTGGATGTAACTGGGAATGGTGTTATTACATATAATTAGAGTGGAGAGTTAGTTATATCATCGATGGCTAGGCTATGTGAAATTGACATTATTATACTCTTGATAATCCAACTATAGTAATACCTACATAATAAACATACCTACCTTTTATATAACTATAATATATATCCATCGAAAAAAAATGTTATGTTATGCGTAAATACATATCGCCTATTTTACGGTTCATTTTAAAGTGCTTATCGAGATAACAAATATTATTAATACTCTCTATAAATATTCAATGCATAAAAATTTAAATAAAATAAGAATGAGATCTGCTAATTTAGCCTACTTTTCAAATATAACAAAAAAATAGACATAAATTATTGTTAAGCGTAAAGTCAATGAATGTATATGATATTATTAACAACTAAATATGTAACAAAGTGGAATTGCAATTGTTAAAATAATTACATAATATTCCTTATATTACAAATTGTCATGATTTACTGCAAAATGTAAATAAAACCTACAGAACAAACTTTTTGTTCACAGTGAATATTTGATGTTGTTGTTCAAACTTTAGTTCATCCAGACAAAAATAGTCCTGTATGACTGTTAAGAAACTACAATCGATGTAGAAATATTTTATTCTTGTAGGTTAATTTGTGTTAATACAAAATGTTTATGATAACATTTGACAGCACGACCCTATAGATAGATAATAATTGTTTTGTAGTAAATTATCCTACAAAATGAAAATTTAGACTAAATATGCTTTAAAATTCCAAACATGAATAATTGAAATTGGCCAAGTTAAAGTTACACTTTTAGTATATTAAGGTAGGCGAACAGTTACAAGACTTAATTATTTAATATAAAGTGGGTATCCTAATCAGTTCCATAGATTTATTCAAGAATTCTTATAGTTTATAGTTCTCTTACTATATTACTTGATAGTAAATGTTATTTCCATATGTGTATGTATGCGGATATTCAGCGCGATTAAAATCACAAAATGCCTTAAAAATTGCTTCCACAAAGTTTAGTTGGCAGGTATTCAGCAGCAAATAATTGAGGCAACAGGCAAGCTCATATAATCTATTTTTTTGTGTAAAGTCCAGTCCACGAGCGCAGATTTGATATATAGGAGATGTGATATCAAGAACCTCGAAATTTTAAAGTACCCCTCCGCCTACTTAATTGTTGATCTTAAAAATATTTTTTTGCTTGCAAACTAGCTCTAAACCTATTCTCCTAAAATCAACGTTCAGCTGCTCTGACCATGTGCATACATGATGCTGCATTCAGAGAAAGCACATTAATTCCTGATTGTACGAAAGATAACTGCAGGATATGATAAGGTACAATGGTATTTTTAAACTTAAAGCTATATATATGTACATCAAATACATTATTCAACAAAAATAATTATAAGTAATTAAAGCAAATAGGAAGATAACGAAGACATGACTTGTGTAACATGCACACTTTAACTTTTTAAGTGATAATTACAAACTAGTGCTAATAAATTAATAACAGTCACAGTGTTCTGACTTGGTGTTATACGTCATAAAATAAACGCGCTAGGGGATATCTGATGGCGAACGCTGCGCAACTGCAGAGAATCTATTGAAACAAAGAAATTTAATTTAAAATATTACAAATTTTCTCAAATTCAAAATATGCATTTGAGATATTCAAAGTCAAAATACCTGAATTAGTAGGATGATTATTGTTGTACTTCTTTCATGCATTGGTCCAAATAATTTTAGAATCAGATTGACCAGCGTAAAATTATTGCATTCCATGTACTCCCGGTTTTCGCCAACATTCCGTTGAACACAAAGCAGTCCCATCGATTCCAAAATTCCAATTGAAGCCCGACCCAAAAATTTCAAGTCTTTGTATTTGAATCGTACTGTGCTCATTTCGATGTTGTTGGTAAGTTTATTGTACCTCGGAAGCCGATGACGTGGGCATGGGACAAAGTGGAAGATTTGAGGAACTGAGTAAACAAAGTTGATGACCTGCAAAATAAAAACAAATTAAAAGCTGCATATCACATGGATTAGAGCATAATGTGCGAAAATTTGTGATTGAGCAGCAATGTTGTAGTTACGATACAAATTGAATTAACGTAATTATGCATTGTGTTTTGTGTTCCATGTTTAACAACTTTAGTCAAGTTAAAAATATACCAATTATATCGAAGTAGGGCAACCGACGTTGCAATAAATGGAAGAAGTAGATGCACAGAAAAATAGTGAGCATGAGCTGGAACTTCGCCCATATAAATTTCAAAACAGTTGTACGACAAAACTGAAATGGCAATCACTACAGCTTGACCACATTCCAGTCCATTAATTCCAGCAAGAATATTAATAGCATTTGTCGAAAATACAACAACCATCATCATGTAAATGTAATACAAGATTCCTGGCAATACAAAAAACAAAAAATTATACTCATTTACTTGATCTTTACAAAAAGCAATACTTTTGAATTCCAAGAGGTATGGTTTTACCTAAATCAATCGACTGTCCTAATAACGGTCGCAAGGGTTTGGGGACAACTACAAATGTTATGTCAAAGGTAGCGTAATAGACTAGAAGAATTGGAAGAGCTGCAATTGCTGGAAGGAGTAGTTTTACTCTCCAAGGAACGTCCAAAACCTATGATGTAATTTTTTTTAAATGTCATGTATTTACAATACCTGAACACATTCAAAGCAATACAATTTGCTCTTTTCTTACGTCATCTGCGAATCCCAGCAGCAAAATGCATGTCACGCCCAATAACGCAGTAATGTACTCCACAAACTAATTCCAGTCATTAATTCCATTCCGTACAAGGTAGTGTCAGGTTCCAGCAGGAGAGGATGTTCATAATGATAAAACCACAACGAATTAATCAATAGTGCTTTGGCGTGACAATGCCAATACAACTTTACTGTAAGAAAACTGAGCAAGCCAATTTAATTTATACCTCATGATGCGGGAAACTTTCTTTTTGTCGAATAAACTCTTGTCCAAACCTTGCTGGTATGAATAAGAACATGCATACGAGAAACACACATCCACATAGTACTCCCACCCCTTCTGGACTATAAAATAAACAAAAAAATTATATATAAAAGTATAAAGTTGTATCACACACCACAGTTTAAAAAATATACATTAGGTGACTATCAAATGCTTACACTTCTGCACCAGTTGATTTACAAAGATCAATACCAAACAAATTAGCTCGGATGAACACATCACGAAATCTGGGAATAATTCTAGCAGTGACTAAATACGCCCCTATACTAATGATAACTAGACACCACAAGTCGGTCGTCATTTTGTAGCGTGGAAGTTGTAATATCACCACAAATATTCACAGTTTTCCGCAGTACGTCAAGTTTTATAACATTTGTTGTTCGCTTGAAATCGTCCTTCTTTGCAATAGTTTAAATTGGAAGCTCCAAAATAATACTGGCTGAAATTACGGAAAACCAAGATTCCCTTTCATCAACTGACCATGATGCGAACCTGTGAAAAAAATATATAGATATTACTATTCGCTATACAACAATATGAATTAATTTTTTTATTCCATAATGAGCTTATTCGACTCAAATCAAATGATGATCACAATTTATGATTATGTAGGCTACATTGTAGACTGTAGACTATAAATCGATATTTAACCCATATCACAATAGGTGCTATTTCATTTTTATAACATCTAGTAATTTTACAACATATAATATATGTTGAATAAATTTAAATACCAAACTAGTTCAAAAGTCAGATATTATTGAGAAATAAATTGTATTCCATTGTTAACCTATTTTTAAAATTGAGTTAATAAATCAAACTTAATATTTCAGAAACGAAAAATTGGGACATGGCTACATATGGCTGTTAAACTCAAATTATTTTGCATGTAAAAATGTGTACTAAGTATAGTAATTTATGAGTCAATCACTCCACTTATGGACGACCCATCAAAAACTACTTACGTTACGTCGACCTTTCGCCTTTTCTCCATACGAAAACATTATATGCTTTTATTCTTAAAGTTTTATTCCCGGATTCAGACGATACCACAACACAGAGCTATGTACTTATCTTAATCGAATATTTATGAGGTTTTGATTTGAATACATGTTGGAAAGACCTAGAGTCAAGTCAGCATAGTTCAATACTGCCAACTGCTGGCTGACCCAACTATAATCGTTACGTTGGCTTACGAACAGACACTAGACACTGTATACTTTCTTTTCCATAAAAAAGGAAGTAAAAGTAAACGACTTGCTTTGTACTAAATATATATTCTACTTTTCTTCATTTTTTTTTTCAGAGAAAGTACAAAAGGAAGAGCTAACCGTGAATTTGTTCACAATCACAAATAAGCGTGTTATTTACCAAGGTACAAGAGTATCTGTATTTATGAAATATGGAAAACAGAAAAACACACGAGCACTTACTGGAACAGAGGAAATCTCTCTATGAACGAAATTCTTCCATTCCGAATTCCGAGAATGCTTGGAAGCTCACTGACTCCTTTGCCGGGGAAGTATCGGAGAAAAATACGGAAACTCTCTGAACACACACACACAAAAAGATGAACGTCTACGAACATAAAAAATACAAGAGGACAAGCTGGAATCAAATGCGATAGTGCTCTCCCACTCAAACTGTTTCATTCACTGACTAGCCTTGTTGGTTACTAGCTTGTCCGGCACGGAAAATTGGACTATTGAGTATGGAGGCCTGAAAACCCGAAAACGATAATATATATCATAACCATTTAGTCATTTGAAACCGAAAAAAAGTATTTTATCGATCTGTTATTTTCCATACCTGATGTCTGTCCCTTTTAATGGAACACAAAAAGATTACAACATCCTTTTGATATATCAAATTTTCTAGGATCATTTGTCTTCACCCCCTAATGACGGTCAGACGGTTGTGTTGTAATAATGCTGAACATGATCCCGATCATATGAAACCTCCGGGAAAATGAAAATGTATCGAGAAAGTTATTT
>JAHZNC010000461.1:0-11045 GCA_027744095.1 Zhuqinia jingwanae | reverse complement strand
AATTTACGAATTTGAGCTTCCAACTTTGTATAGTCAGTTTGAGCTGCTTGAGCAGCAGCGTTCCATATTTCAGGGCGACCAGTTTCAATTAATTTGGATCGACCTGGGATGGCATGCAAATTGCCAGTGTCTGTATCCAATTCAAATATTAAATTGCCCACAGAGCGTCCATATCGACCAGCAGTAGCAATGTACCCATGTTTATATTCAGTGGGATAAGTTTGACCTACACATGAAACCAAATAGTTTGCTGTTAACTTAAAAACAGAAATGCATGATTCATGGAAATTTAATATTTAATATTCCAGTATTGTACTAGATTTGTGTTGGTCGTCTCCATTACTACTTCCATATATGACCAACTTGACTTGCGGGATAGTGTCGAGTATCTCCTTAGCTACGTCATTGCTCCCGTCACCAATCGCAATAAATGTGCTGATATCATTTTGGTGGCGACTAACTACTTCCTGGACTGATGGTACGATTGGTGCGAATTTTAATTTTCCGGTAAGTGACAACCTCTAATTATAAAATTTTAGATTATCACATACACACATTCTATTCAAGCAATTTTTGGAACACGAACAAGACTCATTCAATAACTAACTTCAACGTTTGGATCCACAAATCCAATCACTCCAATTTTAAACTGCATGGACTTGGCTGTGTCCAAAATGGTTAATACTCGTATTTTCTCATGAATATTATAATTGTCACAAAATTCCACTTCATCCTTTCCATACTGCTTTGACTGGTTTTGATAACAAGTATTTGCCAGGGTTACCACAGCAGGGCCCAAATTATTGATAAAGTCCAATGTCGATTGAAGACCAGCTTCGAATTCTTTCATGCCCAAAGTCTAATTACATAATAAGCCAAATTAACTGACAGCATGTAATCATACATTGACGCATTTGCAATGTACACTCTAAATGTGCATAAGGTATTTTTTATTTATTGCTATTGAAATTCTTACGGTAACATGTGGTCTGAAATGTTGCTTGACTAGATCCGCATATTTTGACCACCCTCCCTCAATGGAAGATATCCATCCACTCCCCCCACCAACCATATTACCACTACTCAGCCTTAAAATATTCTCGGGAAGAACATCTTTTCCATACACCGATGAGTCGTTCAGCCAATGTGTCAAACTACGAAGACCACCAACGCATTGTAGATCTGTTTCCAATTTAGTGGAGCATGGTAATAGTGTTCCATTGTCAACTCTCTAAAGAGATTGAAATCAGGTTATTATTGCCAATGAACAAATTAAAATACAAGATTGTACGACACCGAAACGAATCTCACCTGAAAACTTTCTATTTGTCCGTCAACGTCATTCCAATGAGTGATTCCTATTGTTAAAGCTCCTATTCCTGAAAACTTTAAAATTATTAGCAAGCTACACAAAAGCCCGCCACATTTCACTGGCACAAGAACACTTTCCCCCATTATTCGAATTATGACTGTTTTGTGTAGCCAAAATATTTTTCAGATATTTTGTGGCGCCCCAAGTCCTTTTGACTTCAGCACATGTCGTAAAATAAAATAATATTTCATATCAGCCATATTTTTTAATTATAGGTCACAACACCTGTCAAGTCTAATAAATATCCTGTCTACGCAAATTACACAATGTCTAGTCTTGTCCAAAGGCATGTGCTACATGCTAATATTTATGCAATAAATGAAATGCACAATATTAAAATAAAATGCAGTGCTTCAAGGTCATTGTTTTTGGCAATGCGATATGTGATTTACCCAATCGATAAGAGCAGATTTACCTAAATGTGGCATATTTAAGTAAAGTGAGCCTTAGAAAAAAAACACGCAATCTCAAGATTATCATGAATGACAAAACACACGCGCTTTATCCTGCGCTGCATTGTAAAAGTAGAACGAACGTAATGAACGCAGTGTTGTAACGTGCGTAATACGCACTGTGTATACGTCTAATATTCTCATAATTATAATTACTATACGTGTTTCTTCATATAAGATCATCAATTTGACGTATGTAAATATGTGTTAACGTACAATATAGTTCTTTCTGTGTTAAAACACCATTAAATCTTGACTTGTTTGGTGGTATAATTATGTGTGTGATGTACCTGTGCGGAATTGGCCATAAATAGGAAAGGAAATAGGTTATTGTCAGAAATGTTGCATTTTTGTCAGGGCTACAATTAGGTACTTACGTCCACTTGAGACACCTACTTGTATTTAAATACCTTGTAGAATTGGTGGTTTTTCATGTAATGAAACATGTTAAGAAGTTAACCAATAAATATATGCTATTCAATTCAAGTAGACATGCGCTTCAATTAATAAAATATATTGCGTATAAATAGAGTCCACGTTTAGCCACATCTTGAAGACTTTGAAATGATAACTAAGATTGGTATGTGGTGGGGTCATGGCGAGGGGAGCATATTTCATGTTTTATGGTCGTTCAAACGATGAGGAATGAAGATGATAACAGCCTGCCTTGGTCACGCACTCATGAGCTGTGGGGCTGTTGATAGAAGTGTTCACATACCGGATCACGTAGCTATAAATTTTATACAGAGGTGCTATTGTTACTGAGTGGCCGACGAGCCCGAAAGGCTTGGAGGGATAGTTAATGTCAATGTTATGTATGTCTGGCCATATGTCACGCGATTAATCTAAAGAAAATTAAAAGAATTTCGGAATTATGTTCTCGATATTCGAATCTACGTCATTATGGAATCTGAAATGGAGGTTACACACATAACCCCTCCTCAAGTTCCCCCGGTAAGCATCTCCCAGTTTTAAAACTTGAATTTTTCTATATTCGAATCTACGTCATTATGGAATCTGAAATGGAGGTTACACACATAACCCCTCCTCAAGTTCCCCCGGTAAGCATCTCCCAGTTTTAAAACTTGAATTTAAAGCTGAAAATCGGTACGAATGTAGTTATAACTTTGCCAACAGATTACGAATATAGCATCTCATCGAGCCCACCTGAGATCAGTTCATAGATGAGTTACACAAAAAATCCCATTGTGGGTTTGAAAATCCTGGGGTGGATTCAAAAGTTGTTGTTGCCGAAGTAGGGAAATTCGTTCGGCTTCTTATTCATGAAGTTACAACGTTCTACTTTAATTACTCATTTTTATTATATATGCATTGATGCATAGTACCAATATAATTACTTGTTAGCCCGTCCTTGTTACGATTACTTTCAAACGCGTACGGGAATAACTATTTAGGTAGCTATGTATATTATATTATAAAAAAATTACAGCAACGGATCAACTTGTGAGTACTTTAGTTTTAACTCTGTACACGGAATTTTTCAGACACTGCAATGGAGTAAAAAGAGGAAAAGGTTTAAATTCTCTCAATTTACACAATATTTCTACAACTAACAGCCAACCATGAACAAATTTTGATAAAAATTTATTTAGAGATAATATGTGTTGCATTTCGGTAAATTTCCTTAAAAACGTTAATCCGTTTTGACCAGACAATGTTTATTATTTTTGACCACCCTGCTATTCCCTTTCGTGTGATTTGAAGGTAAACGTTTGCAGTGACATATCTACTGACTGATTACCTTGTAACTCTTTCTTCCAAATTTGAGTTAATACTGCAATCACGTGTTGTTTTTGAGAATAATCAACGAGCATATTGTCAGTATTGCAATATTTTTTTTATTTAACTGATAAAAGCAATGATCAATTGTATCACATTCACATTATTATGTACTATGTATATACAATACCTAGGTTTATGCTTATATTAAAATTGGTTACGAGGATATTCCGTTGTTGGAACTGATGTTAATCTGCGACTTAAATATGGCATCAAATAGAGGTAACTCGCATATGCAGCAACTTCAAGTATCGCAAAGATAAGAATGGTAACTGAAACAAAAAAAAACAATCAGTGAAGTCAAATTAGTCCATTAAATGGTTGAAATAAAAAATGAACATGGAAGAGATTTGACAGAAATACTAATGGTCATATTTTAAATGTTGATGCATGAGTCACTAAACACATATATTAATTAATTAATATATAAGCCAATTGTTCACAATTTATAAGGCCTGTCCTATTTTTTATTTCATCCAAGTAAGGTTGTACTAGGATGTTCACCACTGTAATATTTGTCACAACAGACTCAAATGATTTTATTTTATTTTGATTTATAAATCTCATAATAATATCTCAAATTAACCCAATCAACCAAGTTTAGTTTAGTATAAATCAGAAATCAGTCTAACAATTTATGAGATGAAGAGGTCACAATAAGTATGCGGTTTACTGATGGACCAAGAATATTTTTTTTAGAAAACAGATGCGTTACTGTTAATAATTAGTTAATCATATAGAATTTTCAGCTACGTCTTACCTGTCACTGTAATCGTCGTGTGGTCACTTGCCATACAAGCGGGTCTCTCATTAGGATCTCCATCCACCCATATTCTTTCCTCAAATCCAACTGATACTTGACCCAGTGCTCTGATGTATCCTTCCACACAATCATCGTCAAATGCAAAGTTGGATTTGGTCATGTTATCAAAAATCACATCTTTCCAGAATCCGGGATGTCCAGCGAACTGATAAACACCACGCCCCTCATACAAAAAGGTGGGAATGACTAGATAGTAGTTTTCGTTGTCTAGCATGTCACTTAACTGTGGAATGCCATTGGCGTCATGCGTCATTCGAACACGGAGTAGTTTGGGGCTGACATCACTGCAATCGTAGTACACTTCCAAGCCGTCTGGAGAAGTATAAAATTAAAATGATTACACGCTCGTTTATGTAAACACCGATAAAAGGATTTACTTTTCTTACTTGAAATCTGTAAAAATTGTCCCCAATCCAGTGCTTTCCCTTTCTCAGCAACTATACCAGTTGCACTTGCTTCAAAAATCCTTCTCAAGTCTGAACCTTTCACTCTCACCAAATGAGCTTGGTTGTGGTATGGAAGCCATTTGTGAATATCAAAACGTGAAATTTTTGTTCCTGCTTTCACTTCGTCTTCAAATAACGCCCTCGCATGCCAAATAGCATGAACACGAAAATCAAATGGTTTCGTGGGATGATTTAAAGCACAGTGAACCATGGCATCAGTGACCAGGTTTCCCAGGTTACATTCCTGACGCCAACATACATCCCCTCCTTGCAAGTGTACTCGGCTCTGTCCCACAATATCTCCTTTCAATTTACGAATTTGAGCTTCCAACTTTGTATAGTCAGTTTGAGCTGCTTGAGCAGCAGCGTTCCATATTTCAGGGCGACCAGTTTCAATTAATTTGGATCGACCTGGGATGGTATGCAAATTTCCAGTTTCTGTATCCAATTCAAAAAGTAAATTGCCCACAGAGCTTCCATATCGACCAGCAGTAGCAATGTACCCATGTTTATATTCAGTGGGATAAGTTTGACCTATGCACAATCACAAAGTTTGCCGTTAAAATTTAAAAAACGCATTTCTATCAACTAAGATACGTAAGATACTTAGCAATATAAGATTTAATTAAGGTTTAATCATGATTATTATACTAGTCGCTTTGTTGTTGTCTCCTATGGGGTCATAACCAGTTCCATAGATGACCAACTTGACTTGCGGAATAGTGTCGAGTATCTCCTTTGCTACGTCATTGCTCCCGTCACCAATCGCAATAAATGTGCTGATATCATTTTGGTGACGACTAACTACTTCCTGGACTGATGGGATGATTGGTGCAAATTTTAATTTTCCGGGAAGTGACACCCTCTGATTTATAAAATATCGATTCCTCCCACATTTATTGCACTAGATTATTGCATAGTATGAACTATATGAAATATTCATGGACATAACAACTTTATTAACCTCAACGTTTGGATTGATAAATCCTATCACACCAATTTTAAACTGAACATATTTGACAGCATCCAAAATGGTGAATATGCGTAATTTCGTGTCAGTACTGTAATTTTCACAAAATTCTACTTCATCCTTTCCGTACTGACTTGACTGGTTTTGATAACATGTATTTGCCAGGGTAACGACAGCAGGGCCCAAATTGGAAACGTAATCCAGCGTGGATTTGAGACCAGCTCCAAATTCTTTCATGCCCAACGACTATTAATCGTTAAGCCAAGTACAGATAAATTAAAAAATTTTGCTGAAGCACATCTGCATAATATATTCTTGCTAGCAAGTCCTTACCGCAACATGTGGTCTGAAATATTTTTTGACTAGATCCCCATATTTTCCCCATGCTCCATCAATGGAAGATATCCATCCACTCTCCCCACCAATCAAATTGCCACTACTCAGCCTTAAAATATTCTCGACGAGAACCTCATCTCCGTAAACAGATGAATCATTCAACCAATGTGCCAGACTGCGTAGGCCACCGATGCATTGGAGTACTGCTTCCGCCCTATTCGGACACGAGGAGGGTGCTGCATTGTTCAATGCTCCTCTCTAGGATGTAAAGTGATAAGTTTTAATGTTAACCAACCAAGATTATAAGCACGAACACAACCACGAAGTAATATCTCACCTGAAAACTTTCTATTTGTCCACTAACGTCATTCCAATGAGTGATGCCTATTCTTACACTTCCTATACTTGAAAACTTTAAAATTATCAGCAAGCTAATCACAGGCCATACACAACCCACCCTCGCAGAATAGCTTTTACACATTTTTTAAACCGGTAATTTTTGGTACGTATGCGAAATATTTTTTCAGACACTTTGTCCATCTACTTTCACATGTTTACCTGACTTCAGCACAAGTGTTCAGTGTAAAATAATCTATATTTGTTTAAAAAGTTAGGTGGGGGTACCTACCTACATACATTTATGCCAACAAAGTACACTGTTACTATGTAATACGTATTGCAGTTAAAATACGAATACAGTGATTTGTTGAACTGCTGTAAATTGGCATGCACGTAAGGTTATCAAACTTCAAAGGAAATGCGAACTAGTTGAAATCTGATAACTTAAAGTGTTTTTTTTGCTCCTGCAGCGAACTCATTTTACAGGAGTAGAAAACTGTCTGGTTCTCTACCTACAGGTAATACCTAAAATTGAATCATTAGCTATTTTAGCAAAGAGTTCAATTTGGTTACCACGTACGTACAATGGATGTTTTGACTTTGATGCTATTTCTACAACGTATATATGCGAAAGTATGACTAATACTCGGGAGATTTTTTATATTGGCCATAAAAAATGGAAGAAGAAGAAATTTTAGTAAAGATTTGTAATTTAAGGAAACAATGCTGCACTGAATGCAAACTAAAGTGTTATATAAGAAGTTTGGTAGTTTACTACACAGGGATATTAAAACTTTGATTTTATAGTGCATCAATAACTTTCAATCTTTCAACATCTGAAAATAGGGATATATCTGTCTGTTTGAACCTTTTTAAACATCATCATATTATGAAAAATCAAATATTATACATAACAACAATTCATATTGACAATGAAACAGAACCAACCATTCATAAGTTCCACTTATAAAACAATAATTTTAAAGAAATATAATATTTTTATTGCAATCGAAAATAAATAAATGAGTATTACATAATTACTATATACAGTGTTGTAATTGTTAATGACGGCGGTATTGGTCTTAAAATGTAACATACTTTAAATTCAAATACATATTTTAAACGAAATGCCATACAGCAAAGCAATGATATAATTACTGAAAGGCAATTGTTGCATAAAATTCTTACAAAGGACCATCAATGCCATATTTAGGAATCCCCAGCCAAATTGGGATCAGCGCGTTAAGTTATCCCTAAGTACTACGGTGTACGCCTGTGTCGTTTACTGTATGTTATCAAATTGCAATATTATGTCTACATTAAAACGACGTACAATGGACTGAAAACTTTCATAAGCAACTGCAAGCTACTACTTTGTTGTTACATAAAAAACTCACCCTAAATCTTATATTATATGTATACTACTGAAACATTATATGTATTGTATTGTATGATGTATCCTAAGTTGTAAGTTGTATCTGTGGTCATGGTGAGATGAACATAAATGATAAATAATACCTATTGACTTGGAACGGAAAGATTTGGAGTAAAGATGAAATGATTGTTTAAAATTACTCAAAATATTAAGCTTTGTCTGTTGACGGCCACAGTGCATCTCTTTACATAGGTTTTTTGAAATTGTAAAAAGTCTTGAAAAAATGGCTTCTCCTCTCCTCACACACGTTAGTTCTTAGTCTATAACAGTTTAGTCGCATATTTTCATTAATTGATCATATTTTCTTTGCTAGATGCATATTTATGTTGCAAAATGTAAAGCTGAGTGTATACGAGAAATTGCAAGGAGGTTGAATATATTATATATATACATAAGAAGGAGGAGACTTCATAGGTTCTTGTAGTGTAGAGAAAATAAAAAAGTTGGGATTCTTGCTGATTGTATCAGAGGGAAATTTGCACTCATGACTACTATGTTTTAGGATCTCCTTTGTGTTTTACATCTCTCAATTCTTGACCATGCGTCAACAGCAAAAAAAAATCAAATGCACTTTCTTGGATGTAGCTTGAAATGCGTGCATTTACCTAGTAATTAAAGATCTTGACGACAAATTCCTGTCTGATACAATCGCCTGTTTGCCCATATGAAATTCACTAGTTTGGTAGGCAGGTAATCAAGTGGTTTACAGATATAAAGATGGATGGGGATAATTAGTTGACTGATTTGAATTTTTTTCAGGTGACTGCACTGAACTAAATAATATATATATATGGGATGTTTTGGTCGCATCAACTCATAAGGTGCAGGTTCTGCATTTTTTAGCAGCAATAAATACATATTGAGTAAAACGTTCACTGATTTAAATGCAACCAAAAATCTTATCTAATATGGAAATGACTTATTGCGTTGTAGCTTGCGTTTATTAAAAAGAGTAAAAAAATGATTAAAGGTTTCAATAATATTTGTTCCAACCCTGTTTATATTGAGCAACTTTTATATCAAGGTTCTGAGCTTGTCAAGGGGCGAAGCTCTAAGCTTAACCTCGTAAATTCGATGATTATCATACAGTTCTTGTAATTATTGGGTTTAAAAATCCTTACAATTATTATGCTTTTTTCAAGTATTCGCCAAACAAAAACGTCTTATATGCTATTTTGAGTTTCTTAGTTGCATCACTACTAGGCAAACGTGTAGTAGACCTTGACTTGTCAGAAAATATAACTCTGCTTTTCGTGTGTCTTTTTACGCATGTGAGAAGATTTATTTAGAAATTTAGAGACTACATTTGACTACCTATATTAGTTTTCTCCACCCACATATCTAGTAGTATTTTATTTTCCTCCTTCTTTTATTATTCATCATGCCAAATTGCCAGAAATTCAGCGGTTGCGGTTAGAATATTAATGCGAATCATGGTGCGAAGTAATGAATTGGCATGAATGATGATGTAACAAGTAACCATACAGAAACAAAATGAAAGATTTAAAATCAATAAGGATTATATTGACCAGGAATATCCATCATTGATAACTAACCATAAAAATGGTAGTCGTTTTTCGCTGGAATCTTGCGTACGTGTACAAAAATAATAGGCAAGTAGAAACAACAACATATAATGATTATGATATCGCTCATCTCGGAAATGGTAATGAATTGGAAAAAGGTTGCTGAAAACAAGCATCATCATCATCAATGATGTCAAAGAGAGTCCACTTGTTTTATTGAATTAAGTTTGTGATAATAATAACGCTGATAATTTGTCGAGTGACTTATTTTTCACAGATCGATTGATTTTTTTGCCCTACTTTGACACTTTGACGTGACAATATAAAGCTTGTGCAAACTTGTAACTTGACTGCATTTCACAAATAAGCTTGTTGCTGACTTTACTGAAAAAATATACATAACTAATTACAGGAAATGGCCGGTCAAAATTTAAGCGTAGCAATTACCCTCTTCGTTGCCTTTTTCGGGGGCCTGGTTCACTCAGTTCCGTTGAACATTACCTCTCCACCGGTAACTAACTGGGGAGTATGGGGAAGATTTCAAAGATGTCCAAATAATACTCAGGTTCAAGGGTTCCAATTGAAAACCCAAAAATTCCAGGGATTTTTAATTGACGACACGGCCGTTAACGCTGTTCGTATGTTTTGCGGTGACCCATTTAATCCCAGTACTTCTACTATTATGAGCGCAGAAGGAGTCAAAGGAGATTGGGGAAGTGTATACTCCTGCTATCCAGGATTTATCAACGGATTCCAACTTCGTGTGGAACCAAACCTTGGAAGTGGAGATGACACGGCCACGAACAACATGAGAGTATTCTGTTCCAACCAAGGAGATCCTAATCAGTACGTAGAAGGGGATGGTCTTCAATTTGGCGTTTGGGGAGAAACGAGACGCTGCTTTAGTGACCAAGCTATTTGCGGACTGCAAACTCAAATTGAGGACTGTGACACAGTTGGTAAAATCCTCTAAATTATTTAATTCCGTTATGCAATACAATTTTTCACAAGATAATTAAATACGTGTATTTTTTATCTAATTTTTAATAGCTGACTGCTCTTCTCTCAATAATATCTTGACTGAATGCTGCGACCGTCAGTAGTTGGCTTAAAAAGTAATGGTCGAAGAAATAAACAAAATATTTTGTTAAATGTTAAATTATTGTGTTTTTTCTCTACTAATTTTTCATAATCATCGACAATTGACTGACATGCTTCATATATTGCATCAAGTTAAGAATCAAATGTGTTTGGTATTTGTGATGGCACGTATTTACGTCTCCGATCATCTCTGATAATATATGTATATCCCTCAGATAAGATTGAGAGCTTTAGTCCTCCATCCTTATATCCCTTTTACCTTCACTGAGCATGTTCAAGGTTAAGATATTACTAATTTCGACATCACTTTACTTTCGATCAGTAGTGTAATAAGAAGAATTATACAATATATATACTCAAAGGGTATAATATACAACTTTACTATACAGTTACAGTTGATAGACTTTACGACTCGTGAACCTGGTGTATGGAAATAATTGTGAGT
>JAHZNC010000460.1:0-21555 GCA_027744095.1 Zhuqinia jingwanae | reverse complement strand
GCGATCAAAATCAGTACATGTATGTAATCTGACATGCTAAGATCCAATATGACATCTATTTTGAAAGGACCATTAGTTAAGTGTAGTACGAAGGCCATTACTTACTGCCTTACATGGGTTTATTTCATCTTGACATTGATTTATGAAGGAGAGCCTAAAGCGTAAATGAATGGAGAAAAATGTATACAAGAAAACAACACCGTTTGATAAAGATTTTTAGAGCAACTTTCTGATGATATTCATACTACGGAATATTATGCAATGGAGAATAATGCAGAAATCGTATAAACAACACTACAAAGATGTTTGTTGCTCTTTTTTAATTACTTATTGACACGCACGGTTAAGACTGTTTCATAAAGGACATACACGTGTTGTTGATTTGTACAGTTTTAGAATAAAAAGTACGCAATTAGGTTTGGAAAAGTTTAACAATTTGCTTTGTTTCTATTTATTCACAAAACCAATTGCATCCATTGCCCGCTTGACATGAGGATCTTGCATGTAGTACCTCCACACAAATTCAGAACGATAATTTTCAGCCATCAACATTGTGATCCCTACATCAATTCCAATTACATCTGGATTGGTCCACCCTGTCATGGGATTGAAAGCATCGACAAAGCCGTAGTAGGTCCACGCTTGCTCAGTGTGATTTTCCTTTAAATTATGCATTACAGCTAATGTTTCGTTGGGTAAAAACGGAATAGAACCAGCAGCCGCACAAGGAACAATACTTCCATCGATTTTTCCCATTACTAATTAGAAAAATAAATAATAAACAAACAAATAATTTAATTAATTTAAATTTTATCATTAAAAAAATTTAATTAGTTTAAATTTTATCATTTTCAAACCGGGAGGACCGCCCCACGCATCGTAGCCATAAGGGGTGTCTGAAGCTAAATTTAATAGATTGCATTTGTTTTAATAATAAATAGTTTAAATATCATTTTAATTGCATAAATAGCCATATTCATTATACCGGTCAAGCCCCAAAAGTTTTCAGAGTAATCTGGAAAATTCACAGACATTTCCTGAGTGAAGAACAATTTAGTTGCTCTCGTTGCCTTTACCGAGTTTTCAAAGTAATCAATACTGAAATTATCTGCTTTATTCCTAAAGTCAATCCAAGCATGAGCAAATTGATGGACAAAGATGGGAGCAGGGAAATGAATATAGTTTACTCCAGAGTAAGTAAAATTGGGACGACTAAATGCATTCCAAGAGGAAGTCGAGATTGGATTTGTGGGTGATCCAATAGCTTGAAATACAAGAATCATCAATTCACAGTAGCGATTCCACCAATCATTTAAAAATCCTGACTCTGGATTCCATCCCATGTTGAGTAAATCCGTTCCGTTAGTCATCCACTTGTAGTCTACCCTTTTGTAAATTTCCTGTGAGAGGTCCCTAATGACCGAGTTATTTTTAAAGTATTGCCCAACAGTTAAAACGCCACCAAGCATTAGGGCAGTGTCAATAGATGAAAGTTCACTGTTCCAAACTCTTTCTCCTGTGCTCATATTTATGAAATGGTAGTAGAATCCATGAACGTGGGTGAGGTTATAGTAAATATACTCTACCGTTGTCTGAACTCTTTGCTCGATGGTGGATCTGTCCATGAATTCCCGTTCGTGAGCGATTGCCAAAGCTGTCAAGCCAAATCCAGTACTAGCGACGCTCGCAACGTCTCTCGGATCATCTTCACCAGAAGCCAATGCACGATCTTTCACTTGACCTGTAAAGGGATCAGCCTGTTCCCAGAAGAATTTAAAGGAGGCTCTTTCAATTTCGTCCAGAAGTTCATCATCGCTAATGGCAGTTGTCTCTGCTGTAGACAAAGACCCGCACATGCAAACGATTGCAAAAAGGAACACAGCAGTTTTTATCCCCATTTTTTATTTTTTTCCAAGTCTCAATTAGCTAGCACAGTGTAAAAATGTTTCAACAGTGGACCAGATTACAAGGAATATTAACTAGCCAGGAATATTATGGCGGATGTGGGTTAAAAAAATGGGCAAAAATGTCCGTCAAATAATGATAAATATATATTAATTTAAATGCTCCATATCTTTTTGTGTGTGTAAATGTCAGATAAGAGGCCGTATCGTAATTTTTGAACGCTAAAATGTTTTTAAAGATCCGATACATGACATGTGTCAGTTATGTCACAAAATGTTAAAGCTGATCGGAGAGAAGATGTGAAGTGATCCATGGATGGATTACCCCAGATGTTTCTTCGAAACCAAAACAGACAGAATGATAGAAATAGAAGGTGACTTGCATCTAAAAATAGATGAATGAATCCGATTTCGATTCAAGGATTTTCATGTGTGCCTCAGTAGTCAAAATTTTAAAAAACAAAACTTGGCACAGAATGCAAGGATTTAATTGGATGAAATAAAAGTTTATTATCAACTGAATTGACATGATAACGATAAACATGTAATTTGACAATTTGAGTTTCAACTTAATTAATGCAACAAGTGTGCGCATGTCTATTTCAATATAGTAATTCATATAACATACATATTATTTTATGTGGTCAACAAACTGTCAAAGAGATCAAGTTTAATACATTATAAAGCATATTTATTATATAATGTACATTGTACATATGTAATATATGTGTAGGTAGGTACACTAATATTATATTATTACCCGAAATTTGATTCTACATTGTTGTACAAATCAATGGAAGGAGATGAGAGATTTTAAAAATGAACACTGCTATAAAATAATCGTGAGGGATTGTTATAATTTTGATAAAATCAATTGATATGAATTTATTTCAGGTTATCAATAATCCATTCCATGTAGGGATCCACTGCACTAAAATGTGCTATTGTGTCCTCCTTGGCTTTCATAATCCCCTGTGCATAGTAATGTTAAAAGTAAGATTTATGAATAATTAATTTCTTTAGTATTTACAAATACTAAGGGCATATTCTACAATTTTACATGAGTTTAATTACCTTCAACATGAATCGGGTTCCAAACTTTGTTCTTTCCTGAGTGACCAATGCTCCGCCCAAATATTTGAGTGGTATTGACATTCCTGGATGTAAACAGATTCACAAGTTTCATTCCAACCATAAGTTCAAAGTTTAAAATGTAAACGTATTAAAAAGTATAAATGTACTACATATAGTTTAGGCTAAAATCCTATTACCATTGTCTGAGTACAAAATATTTGCTTTTACCTCTATCATGACCTATGCATTTCATATCTGATGCAAAGTGAAAATCTCTCCGAATACAGGCAATTTCCACAACGAAAGGAAATTCGGAAACATGCATTCCTTTTAATGCTATGCTCATTTTACTGCCAAGTCTTGAATCAAATTTTTTATATTTCTAAACAAATCAATAAACAATATAACCAAACTTTTGATTCAATTAAATATAAACAAAATCTCAATGTACCCCAATACCATAAAATGATTTTCTTACGAATGCGACTTCCTCTTTCCAGTTGTATGGTCGAAGACAAACAGGGCGTATTTTAGGATTGTATTCCACTTCCCCGTAAAATTTGACAATGGCAATCGAAGAATTGCTTGGCAAAACCGAGTTGAATAAAATAATTGCCGCCTTTCATTTTAAAAATTGTGACAAAAGTTACACAAATTTGTGAAAAAGTTTGGAATTGATAGATACGTATTAATTGTTTTATATATAAACTTTTTTACTCACGTTGAAAACATTACTCCTTGGGTTCATCAGATTATCGGAAAATACTTCTGATGACGGATTTAGTACAACAATAACATTTTCTGCCATTACAGATGAATTTCTGTCATACATTAAGCATTCCGCTGATGTTAAAACAGCAGATTTTCCAATTAAAGTTGCTGCACAAAGAATCTGATGAACTGTTGATAGTCCCGACTCATTCCTCACGTATAAAAGGGCATTCCAAGGGAATGACAAATCCGCCGGATCAAGTTTTCCTTCTGACTCTGGTATTTCATTGTTTACAATTCGGTTTGGCATTCCACAATCTTGGACAGAGTAAACCACTTCATAAAAAAAATTGGCTTCCTAACAGTAAATATACCAGTTTTTTTAGCAGTCAACATTACCTGCTTCACACTCAAATGGACTAAATGAGCTCCAAGTTCCTTCATCCACACATTGGTTTTCAATGTGATTATAAATATATTTGGACTTGTAGAAATTTTTGCACTTTAAATAGGCAAAAGTATTGACGGGAACGGAGGAAATGTTTTTGACAACTTTGAAGCTTTTATCCGACAAAACGTATTCAATGTGGACACCCTTTGAAATAAGAAAGAGGGTATAACAATCATTATATTTAAAAAAAAAAAATCACTCGTTACATTATGTACAAAATACCTCTTTTTTGGCAAGAGCTGGACAAACTGGTCCAAATTCCAAAATCGCAGCATCTCGAGCTTTTCTTCCAGCCTGTGCTTGGCACATTACTTCATCATTCCCATCATCGCAATCTGATCTACCATCACAAACTGCATCTCGACTTATGCATTTCTCTCCCAATAAATTACACTGATGTGGTGTGCTCCCTTCACATCTATTGTTTGCTTGACAAAATCGATCCTCTTCATCACTTTCATCGGCACAGTTTGGAACAGAGTTACACACAGCTTCCAATGAAGTGCATCCACCATCACCGCAGCTGAAACTGAATGGACTGCACCTGTAGTCATGAACAAAATATTTAAAGCATGTAATGTGTTGCATTAAAAAAACACACCTTGTTTTAATTCTTCCAAAAATCGTCTTCACCTTAAACTTCTCCTTATCCACTCCAGTGAATACGACAAACGTGCATTAAAATATACTGTGTCATTACGACACAATCCACCTTTGCGTCCTCTTATAAGAGCTGTCAGTCCCAAAAGATACCATTGGTTATCTTTATTCTTCCTTACAATCGCACTTCCATGTAGTAGACAAGATAAATCTTGCTCCAAACCGGGAGTTGACCCTACGTACCCACAACAGCCACAAATGAATTTTGTATTTAAAAAATTGCAATTACACAAGCTAATAATTGTAATAAATTACTTGAGATCTGCATTATTTTCACTACCTTCTGGAAGTTGTGCACAAAACATGCCAACAGGAAAATCCGAATTGTAGTAATGCTCATAACTTGTAACGCAGTCATATCCAGTTTTTACTTCCACGCGTTGAATTTTTAACTTTGTTCCCCAATTTGTGTGGTTCTCCTCATTTTTTATTTTATACTTGGCAAACCCTCCCTGTAACAGAATGGTTACGGTGGAATTAGGAGTCTGCTGCAATTTCACATTGTTATGCCCCACTTCCTCTACGCACAACTGCTTGACGTATGATGACGAAAAGTCGAAAGGAGTTTTTAAATGGAGCAGGGCGAAATGAAATTCCTTGTCCTGATCTTCGACGCCCATATAGGGTTCAACAAAAGTGACCTAATCGCAGGGTTCATAGAGATAAAATGTTGCAAGCGTTAAGTTCAAAGTATTAATACTTTTTACATAATACTGAATAGTGAGCACAGTTATCTTTATCAATCAATGTTGTTATTTAAAAAAAACTATTACTTGTGTAAACTGTGCATGCCTGTCGACTTTATCAAGACTCCCATCTTCTATTCCTGCAGCAATCAGTGTATGGCTAGGATTTTGGATGGAGTACTTGCCCCGAACTTTCCTAGGTAGTTTTCCATGTACACCAGCAAAAACTGTTAGCACTGTTGTAGGACCGATTATAATCCCTGCAGCTTGATAAGTGTAGTTTTCAGCAACAGAGTTACGATAAAATATGGCAGCTGTCCATGGGGCTTGAGTTCTTACCTCACCAGGTATTTCCTCAAGAATGCCACAGTCATCTATTCAATTCATATTTAAAATATTATTGTGCAAACCCTCACCAAAAATACATTCGGCTGCTTTTAAAACACTTGAAATATTTTCAACTGGAAATTTGTGTTTTACAGTTTACCTGAGATGTATGCAAGAACAGGATTACACAATAAATTGCACAGAAAAAATAAAGGAATCACTGTGAGTCTCATTGTACTACTGTTTGGAATCTGCTGAGTCGCATATAAAATGTCAAGCGACAAAACAAATAAAAGAATTTTTCCGGGCTATTTTTCTTTCTTTCAAAATATATTTTTGGCCACTAGTAGTTTTACGTTGACTAAGTCAAAAGTGCAACTGGGAAATGGGAAACAAATCTATCTTAGGTACATATCAAAATCCTTTTCGTCATGATCTCATCAGAATCATCATTCCGATATAGTACAGTAGATGGATGGATAAACAAATAAGATCTTACAATCCACTTTTTTTTTTGAACTTTCGAATAGTAACATAAATTGTATGGGTGTTGTTGGTGTAGCCAAAAAAATGCTATACAGCAACATACAAAGATTTATAGCTCTTTAAAATCGGTAGTGAAATATGCGTGCCAGGTGTATTCCTTCTCAAATCCCAGGCATGTCAGTCGGGTAGAGGTCAAAAAAATTCTGCTTGGAGTGTACAAATCAGAATTTGGCATCAATAAGATAATTCATATAAAAAATAACATGTTTTTAGCTTGATATATACAGGAAACTGGCTCTGAAAAAATTATATTTATAAATAAATGAATTGTTGAGGGTGTAGTGTGAGAATATGTTGGGTGTAAATTACACTAAAAATGATAAAATAAATAGGTTTGAAAACGTGTGTGTGTGTGAGAGAGACTGGTCTGCCCCTCTCTTTGAAACTCTCAGAAGAACACGACATAATGTGTATAACGTGTGTGTGGTGGTGGTGGTGACTGGTTGTAAAATGCATGTTACGGAATATTCATAGTAGCGTTTTGTTGGCTGACATATTTTTTTTCATTTGCGGATCACATCACTCGTTTTATCATCCTCATGAAAAAAGGGAGGGAGTATGCGAAAACCGCAACTAAACTAGGAACAAGATTAATGAACGATGTTAAGTGAACGCATCCTGTATAAAGGAGAGATAAGGCGTAAAAAAAGACAGAGAATATAAGCTTCTTGAGGACTGTGTGCCGACTGTGCAAAAAAAAGAGACACAAAGTTAATGCTGTCTGGTATCAATGTTGCAAAATGAATAATATGGAATACATTTTTTTTACCAAAAAATGTTATTTACTGCCAAAAAGAGTTTGTAAGAAATGTTTTATTGAGTAATTCAATAAGGTTTATTATGTTGATAAGATGTTGATACAGAAAATTATTTGAATATATGGAGTAATTTAATCGGACGGGAAAGTGCTTACATGTTTATGATTAAGTTTGTCAAAAAATGTTCATGAATAAAACATGCTACATCATTCTTGTGGTGAAACGAACTGAAATGTCGAAGAAGAAACTACAATCCAAATGTAAAATGTACGATTTAATTCATCTTGGTAATTTGGTATTCTACACAAATTGTCAACTGTAAACTTTTCAGTCGTAAGCAAAAGAGGGAATCATTCACATTTCTTTTTTGAGAAGACAAAAATTAACAATTTGGAACAAACCTACGGTGTAGTTACGAACTTAGTGACTGTTATAAATTATAACGATTAGAAACTCTAAACCCAATATACCAATATTTGTCGGAACAATTACATGTACCTAAGTTCATTTTATTAATCAATTCAGGCATTGCGATGGACAAGTATTTCATAAACAGACGACATGTTTTATGTTGAAAGATGAATGATATTTCGTATGAATGTCAATGAATGCCATATGTGAGTGCAAATTTAGATATATTCCTAAGAACATGAGTTGCTTTACCTAATCTCCTCAGACTGAGACTAACATTGTGCTATAAGTCTGCCTGTTGTCTTTATTCATGATTTCACAATGACAATAATATGTTTTTGAAATAATAACCGAGTAAATAAGTTTAAAAAAATTACATTTCAGATACATACATACATACCATGTATATCTTGAATAACCTTCGACTCCTTCAATTATGTAAGTTATTTAGATTATTCCAACCTTGACCCTGACTCCCCAGATTTATCCGATTTTATGTCCTGATGCACATGCCAATACTTAATTGAAAAGTTTAATTGAAATTTTCAATTAAATGCATAGTACATATAGTTTCGCATTCCATCAATTTCAAATTGAAATGGATCGGGAAAATGCGGAAAGTAACGGACAGACGGCGCAAGCAATCTCTTTTAGCTCTATAGTACCACTTTCATTTTCTTTAAGCTCGTGTAATATTTTTGGGTAAAAACCCTGCTCAATGCCAGATAATGGTGATTTCATGCCAAATGTAATAAAATGATTGAGTCCCCTATCTATCAAGTAAATATTGAATGTTATAGTTATAGCTCATGATAATATATTACATGATTTATGATTGTATAACATTTGTACATTTGTTTGCGCTAGGTCGATATATAATATCGGAAAGTAAACTTTTGCGACAACACAAACAAAAATCCTTAAAAATAGATGCCGGAGATGGCGATACCATGTTTACGCTATCTCTACACAAGAGACAACGACTTCACTGGATAAATTTAGATGTTGACTTGTTTCGTTGCACTGACTCTGCCTTGCTGACGACAGACATGACAGAAAAGATATTTGAACAAAATAAAGAATCTTGCCAAACGGATGCACGAAGTTTCTGTAATTTAAAATTATTCTTTATGTAACAGGAATATAATGCATGTATTTATATTCATAAACTGTTTTGGTATTATTCACAAGTCGCATTGAAAAGGGGTATTATCTTCAGTACACAACAGTCATTCATCAAACCAATGTCATTAGATGTCATCCATTCTTCAAAATAAGTGTTGGGAATTGGCGTGGCATGACAGCATGCACGCTTCACAATAATGCCTGCTCACATATATAAGTGCAATATAGACACGTGTAAAGTGACTGCATGTGTATATATGTGTAGACTACATGATGTAGTTGATTGATAACTTTGAGATGTTTACTATATGACATGACCGGATTGATAACCTCTTTTAGATCTCATGCACTCTCTTTGACGTCTGTTACTGAGCAGAGTTGACTTTTCTGTAAATAACCTGACATTGTAGTTGTTGTTATGCGGAAACAACAAATCATAATAGATCATTACTTTTATCAGAGCTAGCAGAGCTCACACAAGAAGTCAGCCCCTTTCCCCCTCCCACCTTTTTAGCGTCTTAATAATAAAAATACTTCCATAACATTAAAAGCTAGTACAGCAAGTATACATATTTGAGATTTTTGTGTCTGTACATAATCCAGTAATGCTAGTAAGAAATGAGATAATAAAATGAGAATTGGGTATATATGTATATAGTATACTCAGATAAAAAAAACTACAAGTAATAACGCTCGCAAAAAAAAGACATTTCGAGAATATCTTAATTAAATTCCTAATGATGGAGAGCTCAAAATGCGCACATAATATTCTGGAACCTATAGTGCGCCCAACAACAACAAGATAAATAAAACCGGTGTGAACTGAAACTGAGCCGGTGCACCATGCATGCTACGATATTATGGTTTCCACTTGCAATGTAGAAAGAAGAGTCTATTATTATGACATTATCTCTTATTCTGTGCTTATTCTATCTACCTTTTATGGGAACATTTTTTTTGGATGGTACAGCAAAACAAACGCAACGACACATGTTGTGTAAGTGTCAGCATATATAGCAATAGCACTAACAGCTTTTTCCTTTAAATCCATTTATTTTGCGGAAGCAAGAAAAGGTGCAACACAAATCCTAAAAAAAAAACTCCCACAAGGATGCTTCGTTTTACACTCTATTGCTATTGCTTTCCACAAGAAGAAGGAAGAGCAAGCTAGGAAATTGCGTAGTAGTTTTGTGTGAAGTTCCAAAAATAATCGATTTTCTTTCTTCTGTGAGCTGCTGCTGCTGCTGCTGTTGGTGGTGTTGATATGATGATGATGATGATGATATGAGTACGCGTAAAACACATGACATGACATGAATAAAATGAAAGTGTAGGAAAAGGAGAAGAGCCTGGTTAAAAAAAACTTGCAGTTTGCATTCTTTCGGGCAAAAAGCTTCCCTTAATTTACAGCTTATAAAACACTTTGGAAAATGCTCATAGTCAGTTACCGACTGAAATATTAGCTCTTAATGTTTACGTGTGCCAGTTCACGTATGCAAAACATCGAAGAAAATTAAGATGATAATTAATGCATTTCCTTCTCCCATGCACCATGCACATAAATATTTTAATATGATTTGAATCTCTTTGTTTTTGAGGTGCTTTGCTTTTTAGTGTACGCTTTGTTTGCAACACATTTTATGGATGGATAGAGAAGGTTTTACAATGGACAAAATAGTGCTAAAATTAGCAAAACGATGTGTTGTTGTTGTCGATTTTTTGGTTTGACAAGGAAGCATTTAGCTACTTACGGGTTTTCGAGGTAATTGAGGTTATAAGCGGTTGTCCTCATAGTTTTTTTAACGTGGTGAAAAAAAACAAGAGTTTTAAAAATATTGTTGTTTTTGTACATCATTATCAACTCATAAATGCATGCTCATTTCTGACTCGTCGTTGTTATATGGTTGGCCACATTTCAAAAAGGCGTACCACCAAAAACACGAACCCAACAAACAAAAAAAGTCAATACTCGATCGAATCGCAAATTTACACTATTTACTTACATACATATACTACGTGTAATGGTATTTTGGTTGAAATTCAAATTGTCTTTGTTAAAAGAAATGTTTGCCTACGCAGATATGTGAATTTATGGCATATATAATATATAAAGTGGTATTTTGGTATACATGAATAATGATGTTGGTGGTGGTGGTGGTGTGATCATTTTTGTTTACTTTGTAACTCTCTCTCTCTCTCTCTGCTTTACTAACAGTCCAGAGAGTGTTAAATGCTCGTATATGGTATACCGTTTTTTAACACTCATGATGATGATGATGATCCGTATATGTATAAAGTATAATGTATGGAGATGTTGTTTTGTGAACTGTCACACAATTTTCATTTTTCTTGTATTACCATATTATCATATACATATTACAAATATAACGCAATATGAGAAATATTTATATGAGCAAATGAGTTTTATATTCTTTTTTTATATTCATATGCATGCCCACAAAAGAGCTTCTCTCTCTCTCCCTCTCACTCTTTTCCGAAAAAAGTAAACAAACAAGCAAGCCAGAAAAATTGTTCCAAAACAGAAAAGTAATCCCAAATCCCACAACGCTTCTTCTACTTCTTTCTCACTATTTTACTATAACATCATATTTATGCAATGTAGCGTGGTTGGATACGTACTACTACGAAGTGGTTATAAGTCCAACTTTCAACCAACTATAAAAACTCGGTGTAACCCTCCAAACTCCAGCACAGATCCAGTCAAGGTCTTAAGCAGTGTAGAGCACATACAAAACGACTCTTGCTTCCTCCAAAATAAAAACACACATACACATCTCTTACTTCTTCAAAGGAAAGGGAATTTTACTTCCTGTCAGAAAGAAAAGTTTGCATCTCTCCAAAAAAAAAACTCCCTACTAACTGCGTAGCTTTTCAGTGCAGAAGAAGAAGCAGCAGCAGCAGCATTTGTACTTGAAGAGTGTGTCTTCATTACTTTTTTTATTCGCCTGTTCCCTGTCTCTTTAAAGAACCGACGAAATGGTAAGTTATAAATTTGATTTAAACTGTCACAATAATTTTACATCATCACGTATACAACATAACATAACATGTAGCTAGTTACATTTGTGACAAATGGCATATCGGTGGTGGGTACTACGTGTACAGGTGTACATGTCATCTCTAGTCACTTGTTCTTGTGTCATCCATCAGAACCACACTTTACTTTCCCTTTCTTTCTGACTCTAATAACCTTGTAAATAACCCGCCTTTATTACAGTTATTACGATTTAATGGGAGGTTAAAATGTAGAAAAAAAATCCCGTAACAATAGGAAAAGGGATGCGCTCAGAAAACATTATATTTATGCTTTGTCGTTATTCATTGTAAATTGTAACAGACAAAGTACTCACAAATAATTGTACATTCTCATCATTACAATAGACTAGAGTAAGTTTAGCGGCAACGTCAACAATGCCATTTTTGTCACCCTTCATACCGAGGACAACAAGAGGCAACAGAAAAAAAAGCTAAATGCTTTTCTGTACCAAAATAACTTACATTTCTACACGCATTGACTTTTTGTACAAATCAGACAAGATAACAATCGAAAGTGAAACAATTACTGCTACATGTGCGTAGATCGCTATAAAAAAATTACCCATGATTTTGGTTCTCTGTTGAGCAGGCTTCCATAATAATAATTCTAGATATATGGCACATATTTTTGCATTGTTGTGTATTCAACAGGAAATGCTTTATGGGCTGTCACTCGTTTGATATGTCTGCTACAAAAAAAAAAGCCTATACGCACATAATATAATAACCTGTAGTTGTATTCTAACAAAAGTGTAATATCTTAGCATTTATATCTTAGGTCGAATATATGAGTTTTATAATTGGACTGCGGGATGATAAAACAAAAATAATTGCTGTTGTGTTTAACAAGGTTCAAGAGCGCTGTGCATAATACAGTGTTATGTAGAACATTATAGAATTGCCCTATTATCTCTAATTTTCTTTTACAAGTTCATATTTCACTTTTATTCTCAAATGCTCTTTTCTAACAAGCTGAATGCTTTCTTTGTCAAGTAGTATAATAATGAATAATAATAATCATTTAATTGTTATGAGAAAATATTATATATTTAAAATTTATATGAAAAGTGAAATTTTAAAAGGACAGCAATCATAATACATGCACCTGTGGTACTTCAATAACAATTTTTAAAACAGGAGGAAGAGCTTATGAAGTCTTTACGTTTCCGAAAGGTAAAAAAAATGATAAAAGCTTTCAATTGATTTGCATAAAAAAATATATCTTGAGTTGCATTCGTTTCTCTTCTACAACTTGGGTATAAAAAACTCACATTTCTTATGCATACATATATTGATGAAGGATTGTCTCGGCCGGAACCTATAATACTAATGTCAGCACTCAGCACAAGCCATAGTTTCAGTTTAGTTTATTTCCCACTCTCATTATAATCATCATATCATCATTATCATAATAATGAATTGAACTATAGAATTGGGGCATATAAGTCCCATAATAATGCCACCATCTCATAAGCATTTCCGACTACTATAATCGTTACCTGTTGTAATATTTTGGTTTGTAAAAAAATACTAGCTTGTGTTAATTTGACATTAAAAGTTTATTAATTTTTCTTTCACTCAGGCTGACAACACAACCACCAACATTTCTTCTCAGGCTGCCTCCAAGTCATGTAAGTTTGTAGATTGGATATAGCAGAATTTATTCAATGACGAGACGTGGAAATTGGCAACGATTAACAATACAATAATAAAATTGCCCCGTTTTTTTTGGAATAGTGGCAGCTCAAATGACCGCCCGCTCCAGCATTTTCACTGGAAATGATGCCAAAAGAATGAGTTTTGATGGAAACATGCCCCAATACACTTTGGCTCAATCTCCAAGCGCTCTCGGTCTTACCTCTGGACTAGTTGGGGGTAAGCTAGTACTACTCTAAATTAGACAATATCTATATCCTTAATGGTATTAATCAACCATTCTAAGAAAAGTAGGGAAGGCATTGCAATTAATGCATTTTCTCCACAATTTTTTGGCAATATTTGGTCCCTTCAAGGGATAATACCTATACAGTGTTCACGTATATAATCCTCTAGTATACAATGTGAGCAACAGCGGAAAAAGGCGTGTGTGTCAAGTGCCACTATTTTTTATCGAATCATAAAACAGCACCACACAAGGAAGTAATATCCGTTGATGATGTATATATGTATATACTTGATAAAATTGCATATATACAACATACAAGTAGTAGCCTAGCATGGATAAAACATGTGAACGTGAAATGCGTAGTATTTCCAAGACTCGTGGTAGGTTGAATGAAGGACCCACACGAGCCAACAATTTTTGGTAAACAACTCTCCTTGAACTGTAATGCTAGTCGGCTTGCTTGGCTTTTGTATGAAAAACGATAAAATCCGACTTGTAACGAAACAAGAATCGATTGCTTTTGTGGGCCCTACGCCTCCAATAGAGTTTCAAGCTGTTGTATATTGTATATAGTGCAAGCACAAAAGTGCATTCCATTCCAGGAAGCAAATATTGGCAAGTGACACACGCACACACATTTTTCTTATTATTATGGCGAGAAGAAGAAGGAAAGAAAGGACGGATTACAGTTGTTGTTCTGTGTGCAAGCTTCAGTTTGTTGTTGTTTTTTTGACTGACACATGTTACGTGCATCTGCATACATGCATATTTACAAGAACAAAAACAATACCTCATTATTATCATGAAATGATCCGATCATCCTCCCCGCTACCGGAAGACTATCAGTTATACACAAAGTAACATGCCTTGTTTTACATTTTACAGGAGCTCCAAACTACAATCGTGACAGGAGGGACTCCCTGAAGCTTATGGCTCAAATTCAAGACTTTGGAAACTAAATCGACGACTACATATGCATACATACATGCTACAGTTTTTCAACTTGTAACAATCAACATGTAGATTTTTAGCTGATATGTAAAATAGTCAGTAGACTGAAATAGTCAGTGTTCCGATATATATTATCATCATGTAGTTTTTTTTAGTAAATACTTGTCGTATCATTTCTCATGTTTATATGTATTTCTAAAATATTCTCCTCCATATAATTTGTAAGTTAGATAGCTAGATAGACTGATAGAGTATATTACTACCATAGAGGATTGAAGAAATACATTTTAAAACAGATGTCTACCTATATAATAGAATAGAATATATGCTTCAATCAAATTTATTCTTTTTGAACTTAATAAAACAAATTATGTCTTTTTGTTTACTTTTGTGTTGCCATTTTGGTACGAAACCTTTTATCAGTTTATTTAAATTCATATCTATATATATCGTTTGAATTTTATTTTTTATCATTATGATTTTTTTTAAATATAATAATGGCCTACAATAATTATTATTAAAGTACAAAAAAAAATCTTTTCATTTGTTTATATTCTTGTTCTGTTTTGCTGGTGTTGATGTAGTTGGGTGGGACATTTAAAGACTGGAAATTCAACTGTGGGAAATTGCATTCTAGTTGCTGATCCAAACAACATTAAAGCCATTGTTTTAACAAAAAAAAACTTTGGTAGGTTTGGGATATCGGTGAACTGTGTGTGGTTTGTGAGCAGTCGACAGAGCACGGAGATATGGTGCAAAGATATTTATCTATATTAGGCTTTTATATGCAATAAAAAGCAAATACATAATATGTAAATTATTATATGTGCGAAATTTTTCTCGGTACTTGACTTCTCCGTTAAAGTATATAATGTAAGTAGGTATATATAGTAGGCCGTAAAGTAAGTGTAAATTATATATATTTATAGGTATATACAAAGCTGTATAATTTTATACAGCTTAATATATATTAAGCACATCACTGCACTACTTACAAATATTGTACATAGTAGGTGTAATTTATGTATATAAATATTAATATAATTAAGTAGCTGTAGCTAGGAAAAATTTACCGGTGGTAATAATCAAACCTTTTATATTATTTGGGTTACTAATTTTGTTTCAACTTGCATTGTTCCATTAACGTCCAAACAACAATGGATTTAAAAAATATTTACTTGATCTCATCTATTCTCTTTTAATCTGTTGAATCTGTTTCAAACCTTTTATATTATTTGGGTTACTAATTTTGTTTCAACTTGCATTGTTCCATTAACGTCCAAACAACAATGGATTTAAAAAATATTTACTTGATCTCATCTATTCTCTTTTAATCGGTTGAATCTGTTGACTTCCGTTGTTATTCATTCCGTGTTGTGCAACAGCACACAGAAGCTTTTTTTAAAGTAGGTAATATACAAGAGTCGTGTACTTTGTTTAATGTACTTTGATCATTTGTTGTATTACGGAAGTGAATGTAAAAGTAAAGTATGTGTACATATAAATATTATGTATACATAATACATAAATCCCATTCCGTTCGATTAAAAATGTCCAATGATAAGCTACATAAATTGTCTTGTCATATAAATGTATTAAAAGTAAATGATAACTGTATTGGATTTCCGGAGTATTTTAGGTGGAAACGGAAAATGCCATGCCAGTGTATGGCATAATATGTGCATACTATTGAACTCAGTTGTATGGATATGGAACAGTTAATATATAAGTTGATAAATACATATTTAGCTACACATTTATATCAGAAAATAAGATATATAATATAATAATAACTTTATATGATTCTCAATTAAATGAAAAGAACATTGTACGCATATATTATTATTATTTTTAAAAAAAATTAACGTTGCTTGTTTTATTGTTTAAAAAAATATACATATTTGTGCGAATTAATGCAATCTTGAATTTTATACATGATAATTACTTTATAGAAAAGTATTTTGGCTTTTAAATGGATTGTTTTAACGATAAATGTACATGTAATGAGCAAGCCAGGGAAATTTTTGAAAGGTTTGAATAAATCTATTTTTGACAAAAAAAAATTGTGGACGGGTGAAAAGTAAATTCAGAAAATGAAAGGAAAATTGCTTTCATTAAGCTGTGTACATTGAACATGTTGCGGCTTAAAAAATAATTTTTATTATTTACTTCCTTAATCGACAATTTGCATTACATACAATTCGCATAGTATCTTTGGGGTTTTAACAAGCCGAGATAAAAACACAATTTCATGCTAATTCATTATTGCTACATATATTGCCAATGCACTATNTTAACAAGCCGAGATAAAAACACAATTTCATGCTAATTCATTATTGCTACATATATTGCCAATGCACTATACCGAGTTTTGGCTGACCACTGACAAGTGACTGTTTACCAAACCAAAACTAGAAGAAAATGTTCTATAAATCCAAATAATTGTTAATAATATCATTATTGTTATAAATTTTATGAAGGTTGTATGGTTTTTTTTGTCGGCACGTTGAAATTTAAATAAAATGAGTTACAAGTGTAATGTTCAATTTTACCAAAATTTACGGAAAGTTTGCTTGCAGATATATATTTTTTAACTTTAAAAGTAATACAAGTTACTAGAATATATATATATTAGTAAATACTTCAGCAGAAGAATCAAGTTTTCTAAACTTTTCTTTTTTTTACCACAACACACGGGTAAGTTTTTTTTTATGTATCGTGTAATGATATAGCATTTTTAATTGCACGTCGAAGAAAATAGTTATAATTAATTTGAACAGTCACGTCCTCTCGTCGCCGTCATATACCATCTCATTCCACTGTGAATTAGAAGCAAACAGAAAAAAAACATTATTTACGCACTATAGTCTCGCATTTCCTAAAACAAATGACAGTGTGAGTAAATAAGTGGTAGTAAATGAGCTAAAGAATAATGATTCCCAAAGAATAGAAGTGACATTACCAAAAAAAATTAAATACTGTTTTTGAAAAGGGATATAATTGGCCATCAAAAATAGAAAGGCGTCCTGTGGGGACTTGTATTATTTAAATAAATGACTATAGATTTAATGCCTTTCGTCAAAGAATAGATAGAGTTTCTCTTGATTAATTCACAACATTTTTCTTACCACACTTTTTATCAGAGTATTAGTGCAGCAACATTGCAATAGTTTTAACTTGACAAAAAAATATATTTTTTTGTTTTGACCAAATATATTTTATACATAAATACAGTCAACATTTCCGTGCTACAATACAGTAAACATTTTTTTATCACTTGTAGCGTGACTTATTATTACAGAAAGTCACCATCACTGCCCAGTAGTTTCTTCGCCTGCGCCTCTATGTCATCCTATTCTTATTCTTGGTGCTTTAAATATCACGCATTTAACATTATTTTAATGAAAGTTTTAGAGTGTAAATAGTATGTAATCACGAAATCATCCTAGACACTTTTTATACTCTTGTGCATCTAGGTAATATGCATATGGCTTGTAGCTCTTATTTTCCAGATATGAATTTTTAATACATATCCTATCACTTTACGTCTATGGTAATAATAATTG
The DNA here is from genome assembly GCA_027744095.1 of Zhuqinia jingwanae. Lineage (NCBI taxonomy): Eukaryota > Metazoa > Arthropoda > Collembola > Entomobryomorpha > Paronellidae > Zhuqinia > Zhuqinia jingwanae. Next base: position 3,443 of record JAHZNC010000460.1, on the reverse strand, counting down.
GAATAATAATAGACATGACATGACGCACAAAGAGAATATATTGCGTTACCGTTACCAGCTTTCCACATGTCACATAACTAATTGAAAATTCATCACAACTTCATTACCTATTCGTACGTAGTTCATTAAACTTTTTTTTTTGAAACTTTTGTTTTAAGTGTTAAAGAAGAAATTTTTCTTTCGCAATAGCATATAGTGTTCAATTTTAAAGTATCTGCCTTTTTGCCGGATGAATACATCTCTTAGATCTCAAGTCGACATCATCTTAGTAGTAACACCAATAAAATAAAAGATACGCATTTAAAAGTTACACAAGCGGAAACCCGCGTCTACGCTATCGACGTCATTGACATTTTATCATCTTCATTTTTGCACTTTATGGTACCTTTGTCATTATAATCATCATCATCATCATCATCAGCATGAGTTTTTGTTGAATGCATTCATTTTACTTCTTCCCATACTTGCTTTACACCATCTTAGTAAAACCATGATGATGACGATGATGATGATGATGTGATTATCGTCATCTCTATGTCGTTTTCGCCATCACCTTCTCTTCTTGTTGAACGCTTTCATTCAAGAACGCATTCATGACCCATTTACCCGAGTTAAACCAACTTCTCTAACAAATTGTCTACAAAACCTCAAAAAGTACACAAAACTACTGCTGAGCTGATGTTCATTAACGTTACAATGATTATAGAGAGCAAATTATATACTTTCTTTCTGTCTGTCTGTGTGTCTCTCTGAAGTCGGCGGCATTTTTATTGCATTTTCTTCAATTACTACACACATATACACACTTACATTTTTCCTTAGCTCTTTAATTTCGCTGCTTCAAAATTGTTACTCATTTTCATCAACTAAATCATTCGTGGTTATATTATAATTATTACACATGCATATCCTGTTTTGCTTTTGATTTAAAAGCTTCTTAGAAGGACAATAAAGAGGTGTTGCGGTTACAAAAATATAAGGGGACAAATTGTCATAATGAAAATGAAAGCACGATATATAATGATATTTTACGAGTGGAAAGTTAGCTCATATCTCACAGCCATCCAGAGAGAAGAGATGGAAAGTCTCTGAAGTAATAAGAAACATTATAGCAAAAACAATTTACACTTTATTTTTGCTTACACCAAAAAATCCTTTTAAAAACTCAAATCATTTCACACTAATTTAAATTAACAAATTTTGATTTTATATACCAACAAAACACATCGTAAAACATTTTATTACGTTTTAAGAATAAAAAACAGTGCTAAGTTGGTAGACGATGTGTTTTGTTACAATTATATCAATAGTAATAAATGTTTTTTGCTCATGAATGAATTGTCCATTCCATTCAAGCATATTTTTTTTTTGAATTCATGCAAGTTATAAAATAAGGATAAAAAATAAAAATATAAGCATTGTATCGTAATACATTGTAGGCACACCGCAAAATTGTTAATATATCAAATGAAAGTGAATCTTCTCATAATCTTCCTTTAATCAAGGCACTACATATAGCAGTCTAAAACTAACAATTACTTTTTGAAGCATGAAACATGCTCTGCAGTTCATTATCCACCCACCATTATCATCATCATCATTATTATGATTTTCTACACTCTTTGGTGCTTTTATGCTTTTCTAATTTAATATTGCAATTATTGTGCCCTTAAATGAGTATTTCATTTCATCCACATTTAAGTATACAGCATATTATATAGAATATAGAGTATACCTATTATGGTATCAATCATCAGCATGATTCAGCTTTGTAATAAGAGGTGATGGATGAGTAAACAGAAGCGCGGCAGATGAAGAGGTGAGTAATAAATAATTACAGTCATCAATTTCAAAATTACAACTTTTCTGTACGCAGACCCATGGGGGCGTAGTAAAAAAAAGTGCTATTTGTTTGTAAACATGAGAAAGTACTTTTCACAAGGGACAAAGACGAGTAATTATAAATTAAGTGCCATTTGTTGTTGAAAAAATGAATGAAAGCAGAATGACTATTATTTTGGTTAAAATGGCTGCATGAAAGCTATTTAGTTAAAAAAAATAATTATTGCTAATTACTTATCGCTATCATTAATAAAATTGCATTCATTTTGATTTACAGTAGAAGGTAGTAGTAAACATTTTCCCCGATATGACATCTCCTCTGCAGCCGAAATTTTAAAACTATGTTGCACTAAATATTAATTAATCTTTCGTTTGCTAAAATGCGCGTGTTCCAAATTATTTAATGGGATCATACCACATCTCACTTCCTTCTCATGGCAAATCAAACTAATAGCAGCAAGGATAAAACTGCTGTGATGCACTACATGTTTTTCAATATCATAAAATAATAAAAAATTGTTGATTTGTTTTGAGCTTTGAACAGTAAGTCATTTTTTATTTATGCTTGGCTGACTTTGGTAAAATAGGCATAGAAGAACTAGTGATAAAACCTTGTTTTTTCAAAACTTTTATGCTGTCGTGTCGTGATCTATCTCGTCATTCTTTTTTTTACCACATTTGTCGACAATATCATGTTTCAAAAATTGTGTACTGTTGCGTACAAGTGCCGTATAAATAGTAATAAAACATTTAGTATCTTTAAACACTCTGACTTTTGATAAGTAATAAACTTTTTTACTCCAAAAAGCACACTAACTATAGGAAGAGAAGATCACTTTTCAAAGATCACGTAAACAGACCAGAAGAAGAGAAGTTTTTTATATTTGAACTTGCTTCTACTGTTGACTGTGTGAATTCTTGTCTCTGGTGTTGTGGTGTATCTCAAACATATACCTAAATATTATTATTATTGCACATGCTGCTGAGTCGGAGAAATGATAAAATATTTTGTGATTTGCGCGAGCTAATTTTCCATGTTCTACAAAATGCAATTTCCGGTCGGCATCGCGTGCATAGAATCATCATTGGTCATACAGCTACAAAAAATACGCAATTAAACTTCAAGTTTGCATATATACTTGTTCACAATGTGATCAAGAACATTTTTGATCTTTACTGTCTATCTAGCCCAAAATTTTGTGGCGTGGTTAGTTCCGTTGAAATTGAAAACGAAATTTGATCTGTTGTATCATTGCATGTTCACTTGCGTTACTAAATGTAATTAGGCTTGTTTTTAAAAAGTGCAGCAAAAATTATTTTCTGAATTTGTAAAATAAGTAGAAATTCATACACATATGCATCTTCTTTTTCATCATAATTATCCATCTTCTTAATCATAAGCCGCGTGAATTTTATGTAGACAATAGGACTTTCATTCATGCGACTGCACTGCACTGTGACCATTTTACCCTACAAAACCAAAAAAAAAACTAATCTCCACAACTCGTACTCTACTTGCTTTATTTTTCACAGCTGAACTAAACCGAGAGTCACGTTTGTACAATTACATTCAATAAAAGTGTTGTGCGTTACTTTACATT
>JAHZNC010000459.1:0-34326 GCA_027744095.1 Zhuqinia jingwanae | reverse complement strand
TGTCACATAATAATAGCATTTTTTTGTGTGTCTTCTTGTGTGCGTGTAGTATACAGAGAGAGAGAGAGAGATAGCAGAGCGCGTTCTATATAAACCGCACACACAAAAAACACAGTCATTTTGAAAGAATGATAATATGAGATGGCAATCAAAAGTAAATGTAATACATGTGTATAATAATATGGTGTGTGGATTGCCTCTCTCGGAGGATCTATGTTATCTACCTTATTAAGAAAAATGAAAAATTACTCAACAGACGTTCGGTCGTCGTGTGTCTATCGAACCAACAGGCCATCGTAATTTATTGTTATTGTATTATACACTACATATATTACCCCATATTATATTATTATTATTATACACTTTTTCTTACATTTTATAGGATATGCATGCCTCAATCAGGCGCGGGATATCTCCTCTATCTCAATGGTAATTGCATCCAATCCAATCTCGCCATAGATAAAAGATTGATCTTTCACAAATTGATCCTCATTTTTATTCGGAAATACAATTTTTATAAGTGTAACTGTAAAATAAAATGTGATACGTATTTTTTGTATATAATACGCAATAATAATGCAATGAGACAAGCATAATACATATTAAAAAATGTTCAATGAGGTGTACAGAGAGAGAGAGTGAGAGAAAAAAAAACTTATATATTTTTTACTCCTTGTCTCGTGAAAATGAATTAAAATCCAAGAAAATTACATTTTTCTTTCTTATTGTATTCAAATTCCGGTCAAAATTGTTGAAGAAACAAGAGAGACTTACATTTGATTTAATGAAGAAGTTATTATTGAGTCTTAAATTTCCGAGCCACCCAGCATATCAGGTGCAACAGAGAGAGACCTTATAACACATAAAATCTTGTAATAGTAATATCCATTAAAGGACTGAAGAGAACAAAAAAATATATTAAATTCCATTTATTTACCAAAAACTTCAAAATGTTCCATTGTCCATTCAAAATCAAACAATGAAACAAAAACAACAACACTTTCAGAGGAATTTTTATAAGATGTTCAGGTCTAAATATAAAATGTTTGTTTCTACATAGGTATTACGGTGTATGGCTATGTATTTTCATGTAAAATGTGTGCCAAGTATTTCTAAGAATGCATGTAAGACGTTTTGTAACATCGTCGTAAAAGTTTTTTTCTTCTCTTCCTTTAATGTTATCTTAGCAATTCCATTTGTTGTAGATTTCAAGCAAAAACATTATTATGCAGGTACATGCAACAATAACAACATTAAAGAGTCTGGTCAAACAATAATAATAATAATAATATATACTATTTGATCCTTCTAAACACTTGTACCACTACTGCTAGTGTGTGTGTACCCATTTAGGTATTTGTATGTATTTTCAAGTCCTAAAAACCAAACAAAACTCTTTTTTTTCCTTCACCCACAAAACTATTGCATATTACGATGATGATGATGATGATGATGATGATGGCCAAGCCATGGTTTAAAATTGAATTTAATGCAATAACAAAACAAGCAACAAAAACAGCGTTCCTTTTCCCCTCTCTCTCCCTCTTTCTCTATCTGAATAGGTATTTGGTATTTTTCAAGATGAATTAGTAAGAAGAATAGAGAACAACTCGTCCTATTATTGGTATTTGACTGTGTACGGTAGAGTAAACTAATACACAAAAATATGTATACAGAGAGAGAGAGAAACAGTCAAAGTTAAATCTTTTATTCTTATTATTCTTCTTGCCAGCAGTACACACACACAACATACATACACCTGTGCCAACAATGAGCTAACCCTTTAATAACTTTCGAGGCCATCGTCATCATCATTCAGACGAATGGTCGTAGCCCTCATCATCATAATATCAAAAAAATGGATATTGCATATTTTATTTCTAGTTTTTGTTGTGTATAGCTTATACGAATGCATTTAAGAGCAAACATGATGACGATGATGATGATTGTATGAAATACTCGCTCATCTCAATATCTCATGAAGAAACTCATCATAAAATAACTCACCTTCTTCTTCGTCTTCGCTTTATTTTCTATTTGTACAACAAAACGCATATAAAAATGGTGTGAGAGAGAGAGTTGGTGGCGACTAAAATAGGGATGCAATCCTTTTACTACCATTGCATTGCTCCAGTGAAGTTTGGAATAATAAAAATCAACGTTAAATAAATTTATGTGTGTAGTTTAACCAACTTCATTTTTTTCATGGAGTAAATAATATTACAAGCCTTGCTGGGAGTAGTACCAGAAGAAAACAGAATTATTATTTTTACATACTTTTGTGTATAGTTGTATTATAGCATTAGCATTTTTGTGTAAATTGCCGAGTAAATACACCCAGCTAGCTACCCCGCTCTCTATAGAAAAAAAATGAAATCATAAATGCATTCAATATACCTTTCATAAAACCATAAAAAAGCTTTATTTTCCATACAACCCCAATGGTTTCATGTTGTGTGTGCTTCTGGTTTGGTCTTCCCATCACAGCACAGCGCGATATATTATAGTAAAAAAAGGCATTTTCAGTTTTTTATGATATTTTTTTCTTTTTCTTTTCATTTTGTGTGGTCGGTGGTGTTACCCCAAAACTTTTTATCTTTTTTTCTCTCTCCACTTTTCTCTGATTTCTAAGACTAATTTGTGGAATGAGAGGATTATTAATTAACGATGATTTAAATAGATGAAATTAACGTAGCTAATACTCTTAAAGGTGATAAATTTTACTACCGAATTTTACAGCGGCAAAAAAGGACAGAAAAAAACGAAGAAAAAAAAACCGGTTAGTAAAGCGTGACATCTCCACATGAAACAAGAAAATGCACATCATTACGTCATGTCATCAGCTCTTTTCAAAAACGTAAAAGAGTGAGGAGACCTATCTAATGCAAGTATTTATATATATTTGTTAGTGTGTGTTTGGTTGTTTGTTTGCGCGCGATTGCTTGAGGTGCATATAATCATCCCTACGGCCGGTGCCACCGGTATCCCACTTGCACTTACTTGCACTACAAGTGAAAAGCCGCTAGTTTTCGCTAAGTCGCCATCATACCGACAGCTTTTTTGAATCTATCCCTTCGCTCATTCATTCATTATCTTTTCGTCACTTACACTCTTCTCTCTATCAACTGCATACACCAACTACTACTACATGTATCCCTGTTTATTTCGTCAAATCAAGACAACTGATGGCTCATGAATGAATAATGCAAAGAAAAGCCCAATATTGTACATAATAAGTACTTAGATAGGTACCCATATAAAAATATGTATATTGGTATGAAGAACATATGCATGCATACCTTTTTGTGAAGTATTTTATGCATGGCTCGTTAGATTTATCAACGTGAGCATGAATGAGTGAGTGACTGACTCAGACAACAAGGTTGTTGTAGTGTGAAGTGAACAAGGGAGTATATATAACAGGTATACATTAGCACACAAGCACATGACAGTTTTCATCACTTTGTCACTACTACGCGCGCGGTAGCATTCTATATAACACGACGATGACGACAACAACAACAACAACAAAAACGACAACGTGAACTCTTTTTTTTTCTCCTCCTCATCATCATGTCACAACAACACTCGCGAAGAAATCGAACAGGATCAATTTCTCGCTTTATTGCATATGAATGTCGCTTTAGTTCCCCTCGCTTCCTCCTTTTGTTAGAATTCCAACGTGAAATGAGGACGATGAATAAACATTCATCCAGGAAAATGAAGTGTGTACCTGACGACGTGTAAAAACGCATATTGCTGTTTGCTACACAACAACAAAAAAACTCACGTAGGCATATATACACAGGTATAAAAATATCAAGAGGGAGAGAGCTAAGCAGGCAGCTTAGCTTTTTTTTCTTGCTGCACTACTCGCTCTTTGGTAGAACGTCCCACACACGCGCCCTTTTCATGCTTTCACCACTGCCAACAATGAAGCCGCGAGACGGTGATAAACAGACACCGTATTATCCTGGTACGTTGTTAGAATTCCAACGTGAAATGAGAACGATGAATAAACATTCATCCAGGAAAATGAAGTGTGTACCTGACGACGTGTAAAAACGCATATTGCTGTTTGCTACACAACAATAAAAAAACTCACGTAGACATATATACACAGGTATAATAATATCAAGAGGGAGAGAGCTAAGCAGACAGCTTAGCTTTTTTTCTTGCTTCACTACTCGCTCTTTGGTAGAACGTCCCACACACGCGCGCTTTTCATGCTTTCACCACTGCCAACAATGAAGCCGCGAGACGGTGATAAACAGACACCGTATTATCCTGGTACGTCGCCCGGTAATAAAAAAAGAGAGAGAGAAAAAAAGAGAGTGACGACTTTCGTCTTCAAAAAAAATACCAGACAAAATACGTGACAATACCAAGCAGGGGGAGAATAAAGAAAGTTTCATGCTGCGAGGAAAACGTCGAAAGAATGAAATCTGAAGGTTCTAAATGACAACATCTCTCAAAAAATGCCTTTCTCCATTATTATTATTATTATACCTACATACATAAATTATTATTCATTTCGCGGATATATCATTCATGCTTAACAGTGTGTATTCCCGCCGTGTGTACAAATTCATACCGGTAATTTGAAAAAAAGGTCACACAAAATACATCGACAGAGAGAGAGAACGGAGGAAAAGAGAGGAGCGGAACTACTGTGAAAGCCTTTCATAATAACAACGACAGACGTTCGAAGATACAAGAAAGTTTGATGATAAAGGGATGATGATATGCAGATACTATTCAACTCACAATGTCTTTTTCTCTCTATCGCTCCAATAATATGTGTTACTGGCAAATAACGTAATTCTTGGAATCAACCAGGCATCGATCATCCCGAAAAAACGCGTACATAATATATATTCAACGTGAATGGAGCGCTTCAATTATAAAAAAGGGTGATGGTGGCGATGATGATAGTTGAATAGGGAAAGATTTTTTTTACATGCTACTGCATGTACTGCTTTCGTTTTTATTTTTTTTATTTTTATTTCAACAATATCAAGCTTTAGCTTTACACTACATAACACACACCTCAGCCGAATGGAGCCGTCATTCACACTTTATTAATGCACTTGGTGCGAATTGCTGTTTTCATCAATAATTCCGATTTTCTTGAAAGTATCCTGATACATCCATAAATAAATGTATATATATATATATATATGCAAAGGTTTTTTTTCTTGGCTCCGCTTCGATTTAAAAAAGAAAGAAGCGTCGACTTTTTTTCAATAAACATTCTCATGTATTTCTTCTTCTTCTTTCATTTCAGTTTTTATTTAGACAACTCCCTTGAGAGATTATTTTCTGGATTGCTATACTTCAGCCTGCTGCTTTCAACATCATTTTCCACTTTTTCTCTACAGTTTTTTTTTGTACTCTTCTTCCACTACTGCTATACTTAGTAAAGTTCATTCGAATTTTTTTTTTGCTGACTGACTACCAAACTGACTTGGAATGTGAAAATTTACCAATAAAAAAGTCTCCACTTTTTTTCGCAGATATTATGCATTATTCAGAGTGGTCTTCACGAGAAAAAGAAGGGAAAAGGGCGCACGCCAGCACCGGTGAAACCTATTAGTCAAGTGAATTACCAACTGTCAACAAAGTTGTGAGCGAGAATAAATACACACATGCATGTAATAAGGACAACGATGTTGCTTCATGCATATTATTATGTATATTATTATTATTTTATTATTATTACTATTTACTATGTAAGTAGTAGTAGGGTAAGGTAGAAAAAAGTGTACGAAAAAAAAACGCATGGCACCACTTCATCTCCGAAAGACATTAATCACCAACTGCTGCCGGTGATAAATGTGTGACTGTGAAAAACGGGACGGCGGCGGACGAACGATGATGATATGGCATGCCGAAAAAAAAAGAGAAAATTCCAGTAGCGTTTTCCTCTACTATTACTACTACTGTATAGATTACACATCATAAATATGTATATACATACATACATATCCTTATTAACAAGTGCAAATTCTCACAATCGTGTTAGCCAACTTCTTAACTTTCATCGCTCCTCGTTGTGTACTTTTTTTGTGTAGTATTATTATCAACTCCACTGTTGCTACATAGGCTGACTGTCATGTTACTTATCTAGCAGCAGCAGTAGCAGCAGTAGTACCACACACGCGTGAATTTTTTCCCCCTCTTTAGCTTTTGAAAACATTGTCATAAAACCAGTCACAAATATGTCTAAACATCATCAATTCAAAGAGGAAATACCTATGTAGCACATATTATATACAGCTTGTACAGTCTCTTATAAAACTCACACAAACATTATGTCATAAAACATTAGAAAATTTCTCCTTCTCATGAATTACTACATTCATGATGAGCATCATATGTGTGTGCTAAAAAAATGTAAATAAGCAGCAGATTTTTTTTTCAAACAAATTTTCAAGTATATACGGTATACATGCATGTATATGTATGTATGTACCCATGTACATACAATTCTTGTTGGCCATATAAATAAACTCTGTATAATATAATAACAAGTTAGTGTGTGCATTCTCCGCTCAATAAGATGAATTCGTGATCTCTTCATCTGTACAAAAACTAAAAGGATGCATGGAAAAAAAGAGAAGTGAAAATAATGCTCAAGATAAACGGCCACTTGTCAAAGCAGCAATGAAGCATGATTTCGTTTACAAGTGCGTCAAATTAATCAAAGTGACTTGCTCTTAAAAAATGAAGAAAATTCACAGAATTTACCAGCTCAGCGAAAAAAAGAAAAAGTGATGCTGCTGTTGCTGCTTGTGTTGTTGTGTTAGTCCGCATTTTTTTTTTAAACTTTGCTTATTTTCAGAATAATATATGAATCAACTCCAACGAAATTTCCATCTCTTTTTTTCCTCCTCCGCTAACTTTTTTTTTGTATACTCTTTTTGGTACACATGCACATTCATTTTGTCTTTTCTTTCTCCGTTTTCTCCCCCCATCACATTTGTACTGTCAATTTGGGATCGGCAGTTTAAATAAACCGAATGACACACACATGGTCGGCCTTTTTTATAAATACACAAGAAAAAAATACATTCATGAAACAAAACAATTTAACGGATTGTTGGCAAAAACAAAAAATGTGCTTGTTTTTCCCCACATGAAGCCATCCTTTTCATAATATTTATGGTTATCGCTTCGTTTTAATCAATTTCTTGATGATGATGATCATCACATCAGATAATGATGCTATTTTGAGGTGAATTGGGCTAAACAAACTATTCGAAACAACATTGATTCTTTTATATACTTTTTTTTCCTTTTTCAAATGCACCCATGACACATGACAAAAAAATGTTTGTATGCAAATTTTAAATTTATGGTTGAGTGGTTGTACTTGTACGCTTGCTTAAGAACAATTTTTTTAATGCACACTATCAACTATACTACGCCTCATCTCCCAAGTTTTTTAAATCTTGTTTTATTAGTAACACACACACATGTTTTGTGTAGTGGATATATATTCATCATTATTACTCCAAAGTAATTATTTTACTTATGCACCACATTATTTCATATATTTTTTTACTTGTGTGGTGGTGGTTTTTTTAGAGAAGAAGATTGATAGGGTGATTGGGATGACCCTAGGAAACTAATAAGTAAAAAAATCGTGTTCTCTATTGCACAAACACAAACAAAAAAGATGGAAGGGGGTACCTAATTGCGGTGATACAACAGGCGCTACAAAAAAAATGAGAAACGAGCGAAAAAATGTTTTGTTGTTACATGATACCACATTATAATATACGCAATACTTGATACTCTTTTATTCTTTAAAAAAATATATACTATGCACTATGAGCACACAGCAGCAATTAATCTTTTGAAACGCTATAAAATATGCAAAGGAACAATAAAAACGAAATTGAATGGACCATCCTTCTTTACGGACAGCAATAGAAGAAGGAGTAAGAGGGAAGGAGATTTCTCATTTTCTTGTGTTGAGCATCATGATGACGATGATCCATTGTATATACCACACTGTATGTGTGTATGTTTGCATGATGATTATGTATTATGGTATTTCGACGACGACGTCGTCGTCGTCATCATCGTCGGCGCCTATTCTCACTTCACTGCCGACGCATTAATTACTTATATGAGGGCTATTAGCCACAGTAATAAAATACCATCCAATAAAAAGTATATTCCGACACACACACACACACATGTGCTGATATAATATGTTGCACGCATATTTTTTATATACACATGTGCTGTGTACATTAAAAAAAACAATTTTTATGGCCAACTTTTATTCACACGACTATTGTTTTAATCTTTAATATTAACGACCTGTTATTTATTTATGTAGAGATTTCTGCAGGGAACTTCGGAGATTCTCTGTTCCAGTGTAACCAATGTACAGAAAACGTTTGGTAGAAAACGTTAATTAATTACCACGATAAGAATAACAAAAAATGCATCTTTTAATTTTGTTCGAAATGTGAATTTAGCTGTGCATTTTCAAATGTCAAAAAATAAATGTATTGAACAGAAATTAGCATTGGAACTTCAACAGACGACTGCTGCTGATTCCCCAAAGATTTTCTTAATGAACTGAAATAGATTTTTTTTTACTTAAGTGCATATTTATGTATGTATTGAGCAGAGATCATGCTATAAAGCGCCGGTTGTAAAAATGTCTTTACATGTAGTAATGTCTATTTTTACCGTTTATGTACCCATGTACACTGCACTGAGCATGAGGCAGAAAAAGGAGAGAAGGAGAAGAAGAAGAAGAAGAGATAGCGCAACCGGAAATAAAATCTGCTGTCTGATAATAAACTTTCTTTGTGTACATAACAGATCCCTCATCCCCTCCTTCTTGAGTAAAAAAAAACTTTCATGACTCTTTCCAAGCAAAACATGAAGGCGTTAAACCTGCTACTACTGCTACACCTTAAAATAAAAAGATCAAATCTTCCCAAAAACTTTTGAATGCCTTAATAATAATTGTAACCAAAAACCAAAAGAGAGGTTTGTGCAATAAATGGGAGGGAAAGAATGTACACAAGAACCCAAAAAAATATTACACTGATTATAATGTAATAATGATGATGATCTACTAATCTCGCCGTTTGACTATGTCAAATAGTGTAATAATAATAATATTTGTGTGTAGGATGTCAGTGATGAAATGAGTTTCACTGGATATTAATAATATATGTAAATGATATGCTCATGCGGTGAAACAGATTACAAGATGTCATCAGAGATCATAACATACAACAACATATAATACATTATATCCAAAAAATGTACACATGTACCATAAGATCAATTTTCAAAGCATAGCAGCAGCAGCAGCAATAATTAGCACAGTTTAGTGTCATATTATATTCGCTCGTTTGTACACGCATCAGGGATCACACTTATTCTTTTAAGTATTTTGTAAAGGGAAACTATACACTCTGTAATACAATATTATCACTATGTATATAGCTCTCTGCTGCTGCTGCTACCACTGATGATCATGATCATGAGATGAAGATCATGTCGAATTCAAGCAGAGAAGGAGCACACAAGTTCTGGTGTCGTGATTCGTGACCGTAATTACTCCAACAGAAAAATTTTGTCTGCTGCTGAAGGCAGAAAGAATGAGAGAGAGAGAGAGTAGTTACATATTTGCCGAAACGCGAATTGAAATGTCTACATAAAAAACTAACGAGCAAAAAGTAAAGTAAAAAAATATATGGTGGTAAAAGATGGGATGATTTTTCTAAAAATCCATTAGTTTGATCATTGTTAATGCATCGGCGACACCTTGAAGGCACGCTCATAAACTTTGGTGTCTTCATTTTCTCTCTCTCTTTTTACCGTCTTTCCCAAACATACACAACAAGAAATGAGTAAAAGCAGCATCTATTCATATACCTAAATCTACTTTCAAGAAAGACGACGATAAGACAAGGAAAAAGAGAGTAAACATACTTTGTTTTTTTTCTGTCTTGATATTTTCTTTACCCAATTATACAAAAACCTCATTTACAACAATATGTAGTTATTAGACTGACGACGACGTGGTAATGCGCTGTCCATTCCGCGTACAACTCATTATTACACCTGTCTATATATAAAAGCTCTTTCCTTTTTCAAGTCCCTTCATTTTTTTTTCTTCTTCTTTTACAGACACTTTTAGGTGAGATATTAGATGGTTGGACAAAGCTGATTAAGTATCTTTCTACTTAGTAGCCTGCTCGTACTAACAACAGCAATAACTAAAATAACACCTGTGTTGTTTTTTCTCTCTTCATGTGTAAGCGCAAGGCTACTTACAATCCTTTATAGGTACACAATAATAATAATAATAATAATGATTACTATTTGCTTTCATATTTTCAGTGGAAAAGTAGATAATGAAAAATGTCACACGAGCAGCCCTGATGTGAGTAGTTGTAGTCCACCACCACCACTACTACTACTTATTCTATTTTGATAGAGAAATGAAGCCAAACAATTTTTATTTTTTTCAATTGACAAGACTGAGACACTAATCCAAACCAAACTCTCTGTTTATTACAAAGATGAGAGCTAATAGTGTTAAGTGTCTTCTTTTATTATTATTACTACTATTTTTAGGCGACAGTTTACTCAATTCTTTATCATTTCCTTCAATAAAATCCTCTTATAATCATAAATAAATTCGTCAACAAAATGTGTGTACCTATATACTACACTCATGTATGTACATACACGCACTCGTTGTCATCATAAGTTGCTGACACGATCATCCTTCAAATAAAAATAAGTCATGACTATGGCTCACTCTCTCTCTCTCTCTGGTTTAAAAATAAAATCGTGAGCTTTGCTCAACATTTTTAATACCAATCTCTGAAATTTTGTTGTTGTTGTTGTTAACTTGTTACATGCTCTAAATATCATATAATTATATCGGTTGTCAAAAAAAGGTAACATATTTTTTTTCTCGTGTTTGTTTGGTTGGTAGTTTTGCTGGTAGCGAAAAAGAGAGAAGATTTGGATGATGATGGTAGTCTGTGTGATGATTATTATGGCATATATTCTTCTTTTTCTTCTTCACATACATGTTCTTATTTTTACCAGTTGTTGTTATCATCATCACTAATATACATACAAAGAAATAAAAATAAACCATCCAATTACCCCCAAATAAATTGCGATTTAACTCCGTTTCTTCTTTTCAAAATAAAACGAGCATGCTGCTGCTGCATGTATTACTATGATGGAACTGTGCAATCATGTTAATCACTTATATTATCATCATGATGCCTACTACTTCAATGAATGATGATGATGATGATGGTGAAGATGATGTTTCGCCACTGGTTAAATTCTCAGTGGACTCTCACAGATAATCAGATAATGGCATATGGACCAGTTGTGCTTCTAAATCTCTCAATTTAACAAAAATACACACTACATGCTTCCCTATCGCCTTTTAAAAAGAAGAAGAAAATCCTGAGGAACCTGGGAATAAATGTTTTTGTACTACAATCAGNAATTTAACAAAAATACACACTACATGCTTCCCTATCGCCTTTTAAAAAGAAGAAGAAAATCCTGAGGAACCTGGGAATAAATGTTTTTGTACTACAATCAGATAAAATAAAACTACAGATTTGCCTACAGCAGAGCACAAAAGATACACAATACAAGAAAATAATATGCATGGGTATATTATTTGTGTTGGTGTGTGAACTACTTCCTCGTTTTCTCTACATATCCCTATTCTCTCTACATTTTTATTTACCACCACCACCACCACCAAGTCTTAAAAGCAGTTTTTTTTTTTCAACAGTAAAAAAATATACATCTTCACACAGAGAGCAGGAAAAAAACACGCACTTATTTCAAGTCCCAAAGATATTCTTTTCATAAAGACACAAAACGACATAGTTAAAGTCGTAATCGTAAATTAGAGATAAAAAACAAGGCTCTGCACATCACTAACTAACAAAAAGCATTTGAGGAAAACAACGAGACAGTTACAGAAAAGAAGAGTCGCATATATTCTCATCACCATCATCATCCTCATCATCAACAACAGCAGCAGCAGCAGCAGAAGTATCATCCTTGTTGGTATATTAAAAAGAAGAGAATAAGAAGAGAGCAGAGAGTAGAGTGGAGTAATAATAATCTTGGATGATTCTTGATGAAACACACCAGCGTCAACAAGAAGAGAAGAAAAGCTAATGTTGCTTTGTGTAATGTGCTTCACATGGTTCTCTCTCAATTTACGAGGACCATCGAGTCATTTAACTTTCTTAATTCACCATTTCAATTGCTCTGCGACTCTAACAACCAGAGAGAGAGAGATGGAAAAAAGAGAACAAAAAGAAAGTTTTTTTTCTTCCTTCCTCTAAAATATCCATATATACATAAATAAGTCGAAAAAAGAGTGTCTCTGTGTGTTTTTGTGAAAGAAAAAAAATATTACACACAAAGCAACATAACAAAACAGTTGTGTTTTATATATTTTTCCCCAACTTCCAACAAGTACATAATAAACTACGGTTTTGGTTTTATAATGTACATTTTTCCAAGAGAATCTGCGTGCCGAATCTATCCATCCTGGCAAATATATAATATATTATTACATATGCATAATATCTCTGTAGCTGAATGAATAGTTTGTATTGAAAAGTGTGCTGCTGCTTGGTCGTCCTAAATTCACGACTTTTTTGTTTTCCAGTTTGTCGTTGTAGACCATAGACACACTAGTAGACGCGTGACACATCCTTCTTTTATTGTGAGTTTAAAAAAAACAAATTGAAACAAAAAAAAACTTTTTTTCTCTTCTTCCTCTCTCTCTCTCGTAAAAACTTTCAATACAAGTTATTTGAGAGACAAAGTTTACGACCTAAAAAATACATACCTACTACATATTACACTTTTTTTCAGAGTGTAAAAGACAATAGTAGGTAGTGTGCTAACAGATACATAAAACCAACATTTAAAGTTGGGTATGTATATATATATTATGGTAAATGTACATTTGTATGTACCTACACCTCTCTGCTCTTGTTGTAATTTCCTTCTTTTTTTTCTACACTGCTTCTTCTTCTTTTTCGTTGTCGTGATCTCTTATTGCATACAATACTACACCTTTTTAAAACAAAATCCCTAAAAACGCATTTCACTATACTATACTGATATCAGCAGCAGTATAGTAGTAGTAGTAGCTTTTCCATTCTCATCCATAATTCTGCAAGATCATTTACGTCAATCTAAATTTCCACATTTATTTTGTTTTTCCATCATCGGGAGCAGTAATCCACAAAGTGGAAGGTTAAATCTTTTTATAAAATCTCGCTTGACAAAACGGGAAAAGGCGTCATGCCAAAGGGGAAGCTTATGGTGATTATCATACTTTACAATTTTTACAACATATATATACAATACATACATACCTAAGTATTATATACGATATGTGGTTTAATTTGTCTTTCTATATTTTTTTTGCGAAAAGTGAGTCTTTTTATTTAGAGAAAAAAAAGAGGGCATAAAATAGGGGTTGTCTATTCACACATTATAGTAAGAATAAAATATGAATTGTTATAACTTAAAAACAAACAAAATATTTTTTAGTAACTTTTTTCAGTAAATTAGCGGCATGAAATAAGATGTGCTGAACACTAATTTGTAGCGAAAAGCACAAAACAGCTTACTACTTTTGAACGGATTACTACTTTTTTGTTGTTGAAACGTATACTACCACCACTACATCTCTTTGATTATTGTAAAAGAGTATTACAGAATGATGATGATGATGATGACAGACGATGATAATTTTTAGCAGCAGTTGCATGGCAATCCGGCGATCATTATTAACCAACTGGACCGGTAAGAAAAAAAAGAGAGGAGAGGATCTTGAAAGCGTCATAATCATAACAATCATAACCAGTTGAGGTACAAATGCCGAAAGTCATTGAAACCATGGTCTGTAACAAATACAACCACTTATGTCTTATGATGTGTATATGTACTTACCTAGTTTTTTTTCAGCAAAAAAGTATTAAAAAAAATACTGGTAATATTATATACATGCATATATGTTTATGATCATATACATTTACTCGGCTCTACTTACTTATATGCAACCAGGATGATGATGATGATTTCAACTCGGGGAAATATAATGGAAGCAGAAAAGCAGCAGGAGCGTACGATTTTCAACAATCTTGTAAAACAAGTACACATTTAAACTGGCATATAATCAAGGATTAAAGTCAAAAAATTCTCATAAGCCTTCATTTTCACACATTCAGTCCAATTCCATTATATATTACAAGCATTACGTAATGATGATTCTCTCAAACTGATATTTTACTGTGTTCTCTCTTGTTGTTACTTTTTCTGCTTTTGCTGCTACTGCTGCTGTTCTGTTGATGATGTTGTTGATCATGCTAACAAGGTATGCGAAGAAGTGAGATTATTACTAACAAGCCATGAAAAAGAGGAGTGAGTTGAGAACTACTTTTTTTTAGGATATATAACAAAGTGGAGGAAAAGAGAGGCCTCAAGAAAAACATCAACACTCATCAACAGCTGTCATGAACTGATTTGTCTTGATGAACAACCAAAGTCCCCTTTTCTATATATCCCTTTCTCTCTAGTACATCAAATTCCTTTATATACTCTACTCACACATCATCATAATGCATATACATACAACACAGTGAACAATGTTATTATGATTATGTGTAGAATTATTCCAGCATGGAAAACCAGAAGACATTTTTTTTTTGTATGATGGAAAGTTTATAGCTCCAAGGGTATAAAATTTTTATGTAAGGTATATATTTCCAGAGATCTGCTGTATCTTCATCAAATTTTCATGTTCTCAAAAAATCGAATGCATTTCAATCAGAGAAAAAACTGTTTTTGTTGTTGTGGGTTTGCATTGAAAACCAAATGACGTGGTATCATAATTGCAATGCATTCAAAAATGTTTAAGCCCTTATGCCTGCTTACTAACAAGTCAAAGGTATTGTTGTATGATTGGGGAAAAAGAGGGATGCAAATGAGTGTAACTTTTGATAACAAAAGACTCCAGTTGTAGATGTAGTATTAGTGATGATGGTGATGGTGGTAGTGCAGGTGCAAGGTGTTCATTCATCGTACCTACTTAAGTACACTCGGTAGTAGTAGTATAATACGTAAGTATTATAATGAGGTGGTAGTTAAAGTAGAGAAGAGGAAGCAAAGGATTTTCTGGAGAGAGAGAGATACACACACACATGCTTTGCATACGTTGTTGTTTTCGTCGTTGTGCACATGATCGGTTTATATACCCCCAAAAAAAGTACGCCTTCCGCATTTGTTAGACCGCTTTTATCTATTTTTCGTTGTAATTCTAGAAGACTGTGTGAGAGAGAGAAGGGCAAAAGAGTGTACAAAGTAGAATGAGATAGATCTCTCTGAAAAGCGAGTAGTAGAGGAAAATCGATGCGTCCCTTTTGCACCTCATTATCCTCATTTGCATTTCCAACACAATCGGATAGATTACGTTCCTTTTCTTATTGTTAAAATGGGATTATTATTGACGTAACACACTTGCACACATTTACATACATGCATTATTTCATAAATGAGCTTTGACTTGTTGTTGTGTAACTACAGTATGTATGTATATACGTATACTTATATGGAAGAAGAAAGGGAAAGAGATGTTACCTATTCTTGTATTCATACATATAATTTATTTTTATACCCTAAAAAGCGCTCATGTAAATATACTTTGGTAGTAGTAGTACCCAGTACGCTGATTTTCCATTTTAAGATTCTTCCCACCAACAAACAGTAATTGAAGTAAAATTTGAGCATGTAAATAAATGCATAAAGTACAGATGAAGCATGTCATGCTAATGACTTGTATGGATTTACTGAACCATGAACATTAAAATGTTAGCTTCATACACACACAAACATGCATGCAGAGCTTTTAAAATTAAACAATCTTATTTCTACCTCTTTCTGAGAGTGAATAAAGGCACAGGTGAAAATTATTTCGTTAGTGCTCATAAGCATTTACCTATGCACATATACACAAACACACACAATATAATTTTATTTGGTTGCTGGTGGCATAATGGTAAAATTGTGGTATGCCATGTAGTACACATACAACATTATTATGCATCTTATAGTTTCAGGACCACAAGTAGAAGAAGAAGAAAATGGAAGTTTACGATCCATTTTCCAAAGCAGTTAATGTATTATACAATATTTTATGGGTTGACCGTGGAAATGGAATAACCACACAAGCTAAATTCTATTCTCTTTTTTTCTTCTTCTGAAGGTGCTAACGAAGAAAATTACATCAACGCATACCATTATTACTTAACAGGCTGGCTAAGATATGTACATACATGTGTGTGTGTAATGTAATCAAAGAAGAGGAGATATGGACAAATAATTTTATGTTAAGAGAAAAAAGAGATACCTCATAGTTTAGTAGTGTGCTCAGCTCTCTACAAAAAAAATCCTATTTACATTTGTGCATCATCTCTCTAAAACAGTTTATTTTTTTTGGATACTTTTACCTGTGCACATAAATTCATCACGGACAATATTTTAAATAAATAAATGAAATTTCGAGACCGAAAATTAAATTGTGTCATTTCTTGTTTTTTTTTCTTCTTCTCTTCTTCCAGAGAGAAAGGAAAACTATTCCCATAAAACATTAACGCTTTCAGCATGCCTATTAAAATTGGTCATGCATCAGTAATCTTTGAGCTGAATTATTACGCACACGCAGCAGTAAGTCGTCCTACACCACTCACATCACACTGCTGCTGCTCAAAGACGAGAGGAGACCAAAAGGCATTTCTAAAATATCTAGTAATACACCTTTCGTCCGATACACAATATATTTCCCCCTCTTTCCCCGTTGGAGAGCCAAAAGTCGTTAATCACAATCGCAAAAGAGTAAAAAATGATGATAACAACTAAAATACTCATACATACAGACATATTATTGGTATGTACATACAAGCCAAAATAAAACCCAAACCATTTGTCTAGTAGGTACACTAATATTATATATTTTTATGTACACAAAGAATCCAAATATAGCAAAGTAGGATGATGATGATGATAATGATAATGGCAGCATCAGTATCAGCATTCCATTTGTTTTCTACTTATTCTTCTAAACACATAATATTCTGTTGGAAGAGTGAACCACTGACAGTGTGTCTTTCTAAATAGTACAAATAACTTTACTACAACAATCATACATACATACATAATACTTTTAGCTGTCAATGACTGTAACTGATTTAACGGAAAAACAATACCATCTTTTATGACGTCCGTAAGTAAGGTACACACATAACAAAAGAATGAAAGGTTCTTATGTCCACTAATATTTGTGTGTGTGTGTGTGTGAAGAAGCCATTACACTTCAATTGAATTTAACAGAAAAAAGGGTCTCTCTGTTTCTCCCTTTCATTTACACACATACTTATACAAGCCTCCTCACACTATGTAAACCAAAAGGGTATATGTAGCAAAACAAAATAGTAAACACACACAAGAATATTAGGAAATTAACAAGCCACTCTTTTTTTTCTTCCTCGCTCTTTAGTAGGATCATATTTTATGATTTCGGCTCGTAAAATTTGGAGGAAAATGGCCCATTATGTTTCCTCTTATGTTTTGGTGGGGACTTTATGAAAACCGTCCCTTTTCATTTTCTTCAAGAGGAAAGAAGAAAAAAAGGTCTTCTCCAGCAGATCAGCAGATTGAGAGAGATGCCCACTGTGCGATGGAGGATATGGCATTCTACCTTTTTTTATCTGATATATGCGCTCTTTTGTTGTATGTCTTTTGGGACGACACAAGAAGAAGAAGAAGTATTCGTAAAAGTCTATTTGGTCGTCATCCTCACATTTTTTTCTTCATTTATATCGCACAGCAGCAATCTGTAACATTATTATAGTTGGGGTTTTCTTCTTCTTCTCTCTCTCTCTTGATGATTGAGAAGGGTCACTTTCAAACAAAAGCACACACAGTATGTACACTGCAGATCCTTTTGGCCACACCTCGGAAACCCACCTACAAAATCTTTAGCGGGCCGCTTCCGTTGGTGTCGGATCGACTTTTGGATTGTATTTAAGTATTATGTATGTTATGTATGTATACAAATACAATAAACATAAATACCCCCGCATGACACAAGAAGACAAAAAATCTTTGTTCGTTTGTGATTGTAAAGAAAGAAGAAAAAAATACATCAAACGTGTGGATGTGGATTGTGGTGGATGCACATAAAAATGGACATGACACATCTTCTCGTATGGTGCATGCATGCTACTATATACATAGCTAGCAGCTATAAAACTTTTCTGCTGCTATTCTGTTGAAAAATGGTAAGGATGTAATTTCCTGAGAAAAACAACTAAAAACAAGCTGTTTAAGGAGATGGTGTACAAAGCTGCGTGTATCCAGCCAGACAGAGGTAATCCATCAAACCACAGCAAAAACTGGACACAAAAAAACTAGTAGTTTTGTTGTTACATCCATTTTTAAGCACATTGCTACAAGTCATATATATGCATACGCACTGTTACGAGTGCTACGCACCTCATCCCTACTTACATTTAATACCTAAATAATTACCGTTTTAATGCATATGTTTGTTATGTTGATTTCTCTGGAGGATGAAATGTCTACCTTTCTCAATAAACGATACATATCTTTACATTATTTTTTTTTAAGGAATGAGCAAATATTTATGTAGGCTAAACTAACAATGTAAATAGCGTTGCCTTTTACACCTATTTGCAAACAGACGTTTTTTTGTATTATTTTAGTAAAGAAATAAAAGGAGGTAGTTCCTCTCAGGTACCCTGCACCGCATGTTACGTTTTTTGTGTGTGTATTTTCCAATTTTAATACAATACATACAAATAATTTTTCTTGTGTCAAAAAAAGAAGATATATTTAACAATGGTTTGAAAATGCACAAACACGGCTAGCAGACGTCGTCGTCATCGTTGTCGTCACACACATTTGCCGCGAACGTATCCCGTCCTCCCTCTTTTATTTAATTTTTCCCAATACACACATACATGTGCATTATATGGTATACTTGTTAATTCAGGTTTTGTCACGCTTTTTTTATTGACTTCCGTCACAATACTTATATAACATAAACAGTAACGCGTTATAGGATGTTATAATGTGCTTGTTAGCTCGTTACCACCAGATCTTGACCTATACCAATTCGTTCATTCAGAATCAAGACCAAGCCATGCCTGGAACCAATGTTTCCACTTGAGTCATTATATATTTTTATTTATCAAAAATTGTATCCTTCTTTTCACACAGCAATTAATCATGTACGCCATTTACGAAACAGACACATAATACAAATGCAGGATGTTATGCAATCGGAAATGTATTTTTTTCTTTACAAAAAACAAACATAAATAATCTCAACTCATCTCTCGACATGATACACACATCATCATTCAAATTAATTAGAAGTACAAAAAAATAAAAAGTCATTTCATTAATACCTGCCTTGTTTCTTTATTTATTTTTTTACGACAAAAATCTGTTGACACTTTGTATCGATCTTAAAAGATATCGATTTTGTTTTTCCCATTAAGCTTTACTGCAAGTAATTTTAACTACCGCTGTGTTAACTTTTATTTCCAGTGTGTGTAGCTCTAATAAAAAAATGTTACAGAAAAAAACAAGCGCACATATATACACCATAGTTCCATATAATTTCCTTTTTCCTTCCTGCTTTAAAAAAAGACGATCTATAATAATAATAATAATAATAATAATATCCACCTACCTACAAAAAAACCTATAATCCTAAAAAGTAACAACATTTACTACTGCATGTCTTTTATATTCCCAAGTCGATAATAGTTCTGTGACTCTATAATAATAATAATAATATCCACCTACCTACAAAAAAACCTATAATCCTAAAAAGTAACAACATTTACTACTGCATGTCTTTTATATTCCCAAGTCGATAATAGTTCTGTGACTGCCAAAACCGTTGCGAGATAATTTCAAGTGTAAAAGTTGAACCAGAAAACAAGTGGGACCTTCATCATCATCATGAGTAGATGAAGCAGCAGTAAAATGTAAAACGAAAAGGAAGAAAAAAAAGGTTTTGTGTTTGTGTTATGAGAGCTGCTGCTGCTGCAGTAGAGCAGTTATAGGTTTTGTAGCTCATATAGAATGATGATTTGAGGAGTCTTATTACACAACAAACAAAAAGGAAATTGACTTCTTGTCGACAGACTAATATAATATATAAATACATATATAGTGAGATAGTTTCAATATAACATATATATAACATAAAAATATATACATAATGTTCGTTTTTTTCTCTTCTTCTACTGGTGGTGCATGTAGGTTGAGACATTACAATATTCCAATTCACTGTTGCATGCTCATTTTATTTCTCTTACACCGTTTTCATGACTCGGCCATCTCCTTATACTTTTAAATTTCTTTTACTACTTACGGCAATTCTGGTAAATCTGAGAGGCGAAAATGTAGAGAAAAACTGCTCATTTTACAAATGTTATGTGTATTGCATTGCATGCACACTTTAATAACTCAATGCGATTAAAGAGAGAGAAACTATAGGCATGTAGTAGTAGTAGTAGTAGTAAGTATTGAGTACATAATGTGTATGTTTTTTCGAGGTAAACCATCATAAAACACGATTATGGTGTAGGAAAGGCTTGCTTTGAATTTTACAAGAGAAAAGTCGAAAATTAGTGTCGAAAAATACTTGTGTACGAAATACAAATCCACATCCCGTAAACCACTTGTCACCCTTACGATCAAACCAAATTAGCACGCTTTTTGAATGAGATACCCTTGAGTCTTTGGTTGGTAGTTTACAACAAAAGTAGTTTAATTAAGGGACCATACAAAATAAAATTTGAACAAAATAATATTCGCCTTAAACTTAAAGATTACTAAATGGTCTTTGGAATATGGGAATGGTGAAGCAGAATGGCTTGAAACTTTAAAAAATATCAAGTTTTATACCTAGTCCTCAATAATGTATGTGATGGTACATTTGTAAGCTCATAAAATAAATTGTGGCTATTGGTCCCAAGCGAGATGGTCTGTAAAAAATTCCCGTAAACCACTTGTCACCCTTACGATCAAACCAAATTAGCACGCTTTTTGAATGAGATACCCTTGAGTCTTTGGTTGGTAGTTTACAACAAAAGTAGTTTAATTAAGGCACTATACAAAATAAAATTTAAACAAAATAATATTTGTGTTTAAATTACAGGTTAGTAAATGGTCTTTGGAATATGGGAATGGTGAAGAAGAATGACTTGCAACATTACAAAATACCTAGTTTTGTACATAGTCCTCAATAATGTATGTGATGGTACATTTGTAAGCTCATAAAATAAATTGTGGCTATTGGTCCCAAGCGAGATGGTCTGTAAAAAAAATCAACTAGCTTTCCAGCCGGACTTAACTAACTTCAAAATGGAAAAGCAATAACGATAATAATAATACCAAAAAGTAAAAAAAAATCGTGAAGACATTCTGCTTTTGCTTGTGCTCCGCAAAACAACAAACAACAAATACATAATATTCATGGACGATATGTCACGCTCACAGTTAAATATATATATATTCCTACTAAACCTGTATGATTTTTACCCTTGTTGAGTAGCAGCAGAGAGGTAGGTACTCCAATAACTCACAGCTTATCAGAGAAAAGTGGTACAAATAAGCGTTTTTTTCTTCTTCTACAATCCGCCTGAATTCTTTTCAAAATATGTACATATCATATGCCTACATGTGTAACAAGTGATATATTCTCAGCACGAAAAAGTAAGATTTTTTTTAAAACTGGAGAGGCAACTACTAAAAGCATTTTACTAGTGTTATTATATATATTTATTATCAAAATGTGTGACGCTTACAAGAGTAACGCAAAGGAAAATGGCTTTTGCCTTGTTTTTTATGTAACCGCTCTCTCGTGTACGGAGCAACACAAGCTCATGTGCAGAGAGACCGAGTCTACTTATTTTTATGTCTTGCGCTCCAACGTGTGTCCACTTGTTCACCTTTTTGTTTCAACATTTTTCTCCGCTTGTGATATACTAAGCCAAGCATATCCTTTCAACTACCATTTTGTAATATTATAGTTAATTATTGTTGTCGTATAGAGAATCAGTGGCAAACATAACATTTACGACTTTGATTTGTCGCCTGATACATACTAAAGCACAATTTTCCAACCAAATCCCTATTATTTCAAAGTAGGTATAAAAATAATAATACATGGAAGTAGATAACACATTTGATCTAATTACAAAAATATATCTACAAAACAAACTGTGTAAATTGATAAAAGCAAAAGCTAGCTGATAACATTTCCCTATCAATAACCTATATACCATTTGTCACAATGTGATAATAAGTAACTGCAACAAAATTGTTTTGGTTTTTCTTGGTAAAATCCAGTGCTCTGGAAAATGTGTATGCAGTTATGATAACATGCATTGTATCCGGATTAATAATATTTTCATAGTAGTAGTAATAAGTAGAAAAGACAACTCTAAGCCACCCTCACAACAACATACGTTAATACAATACATTATTATTTTATGCTCAAAGTCAAATAGGTATGTGGTATGTGTGCTGTGCTTTATACATATATTGAAGTAACAAAAGAAGTTTTGCTTATTCAGAACCGTTTCCCCTTTTTTTTCTCTACCACGAAAACAGACCAGGAAAAAAGGCTGGTAACCAAAACAAAGGCTTCTCCAAATAATAATAATATCCATCCAACATCCATCCAACCAAAATATGTGCATGCAAAGCAATCAAAAGCCCTATATCTCGCTTAACTCTTTCCCTTGTCAAAAGTAATATTATTACTACAAAACTACTGAACTGATTATTGTGAGTTGACCATACGGCAAGAAAAAAAAAGGGTAACTATTCCTCCCAAGGAGTCAATGTGTGACTGAATATTATGTACAATAATATGCATATCCATAATATAAACATTATGCGTGCATCGTCCTCCGTATCCATTCACTTGCTTGACTGTGTACAGGGTAAACATGGGCCACCCTGATCGACATTTTAAGAACGAGCTCAGCTCTCTTCATACAACCCAAGTTCCCACCTACAAAAACCACGCTACTTTTCACTTCACTCGCTCAAATGTGTCACTCGTGTGTCAAACAACGCTTTATACAACAAGCAACAAGCAAGTGCATTATTTATTGGGATTTGTGGTAAAAATAGCCTTTTTTTTTCTTCTCTCTCTCTCTCTATTTATTCAACAAAATATTTATAATATTACTCAAAAGATAATCCAAAACTTGCATGTACACAATTTTGGAGAAGAAAATTTATTTTTTCGCTCATTTATATTAAAATACGCATGTCAACTGAAATGAGCCACACGAGAGGCGTATTGTACAAAAAAATTATCTGTACACAATTTTTCTGCGAAATGCATCAAAAATTTGCCACACACACGTCAGATCTGGTAACTCCCACGACACAAAAAAACACAAACTCTATTTTTTTTATCAAAAGAAAATGAAAATTATTCCAGGTTCGTTTATTTTTATATGTATATGTAATTTTTTATTATCTGTAGCGAAATCCACTGACAGTATGTATAATTTTTTATTATTATTTACTTTTGTAATTCCCAATGAGTGAACTCACTTGAGGAAACAAGACTTAAAAATTATAGAAAACTAATTTAACAAGACTTCTTGTTTATCCTTCATTTCTTTACTCGGTTGAGATCTCTCTCTCTCTCTCTCTCTTAACCAAATAGTGAGTAATAGAAATATATTATGTATCTTGTCGTTTCACTTGAATACCATGAGATGAGGTAATCATTAAACATTTCATTATTACAATTGCCAACAACATACTTTACGCAACCACATTTAGATATTTTTACTACTGTAACATGACAAATTCAACACACAGTAATATTTTTCTGGTAGAGAGAAGAAGAAAAAATCATTGTAACGGTACAGCCCACGAGTGAATACAAATTAGCGCGTTACATCATCAATAAAAAAAGTAAATACTACGAACTGAAGGAAGAAAATTACATCCGTGCCTTCCAATCCATCATCAAACTATCCCTCAACTTCAAAACTGCAACCTAAATAAATCCCCCGACGACCCTCGTCTTTTTTCTTTTTTTTCTCCTATTTCTTCATTGGCAGCACCATCATCATCATCACATTCATTGCTCCTTATAAAACACTTGGTATTTTCTGAGCTAAACACAGAATGTTACGAAATACTTCGTGTTTACAAATGAGAAGAAAAGAGAGACAGAAGAAGAAAAAGTTGGAAAATGACTTGTATAGTTTTCTGCCACTAGTATGCCCCTGTCGTCTCCTTAAAACATTTTTTTAAAGAAAAGTAGAGGGAAGAAGAGAAAAAAACGTGTTTACAAAATGAATTTGCCTTGATTCAACAAGCCAACACTTTTACAGGATTATCATCTTCTCTCTCTCTCTCTCTCTCTCTTCAAGATCCCAATACTACTGTTAATCATAACAAAATATGTATGAGAATACTTGAGTGAGAGAGTAGTAGTAGTGGTGCACTTTTTTTTCTTCCTTTTTTCTCAGTTGTGATCAAATGTTAATGGAACTTCTTCAGACAACATCTTCACAGCTCTGCATTATTTTTTTTATAACAACGCGCGTGAGGAATAAAAGTTATATGATTTTGATTTCGCTTTTGCCTAATAGATAATATAGCTGGAAATATGAGAGTGCATTGCCTATATAATCATATAAATGAAAGGTGTAGAAAAAAATATTGTTTGCCTTCTATATTCAATATTATAATAATGTGTGTGTACCCTGTACTCCTGTGGCTATAAACTAGATAATTCAGTCCACACGGACACCGAATGCATCATCATCACAATCATCATCATTTTTTTGTACATGAGTACACGTTTGCTTGTTAAAACAGGTGAAAAAGTAAACGAAAGGAAAAAAAAGAACTTGTTGAATGAGTATATATTTTTTTATACTTTGCTGCTGATGTTGATGCTGCTGCTGCTGCTGCTGACCAAATAATATCCTGATTGCTGAGAGGAGATGTAATAGAAAGTAAAAAGGATCTGCTATAAAGGCATTTTCGATCAGGTAGTATAAAAAGTTTTTATACTTTGCTGCTGCTGCTGACCAAATAATATCCTGATTGCTGAGAGGAGATGTAATAGAAAGTAAAAAGGATCTGCTATAAAGGCATTTTCGATCAGGTAGTATAAAAAGAAGACAAGGATCAACTCAGCTTATTATATCGTTTTACTCACACGTACAAAAAACTTAATAATAAGTAGTAAGTATACGTTGACGTTGTTATAAGGTCTTCTCTTTCTCTCTCTCTCTCTCTAGCTTTTTTGATCCTTCTGATGAGATTCTTGTTAGTTATGTGATTGGAGGTAAATATAAGGAAAAAAATGTGTATAAGCAGCAGGTAGAGAAGGGTACCTAAATATTACTTGACTCGTCTTCTCCTACAATATACATAATTCCATGAAGACTTGGTTCGTGGTGATAATGATGATCATGATGATGACGACGGCGTAAAATGTTCATGAGTATTACCAAAAGATGAGAATGATGATGCATTGTTGTATTTATCTTATATATATGTATTGGTTGGTTGGTTGGCTGGTGGTGATGATGTTACGCTGGATATTATTATGGATGGATATTCACTTTTTCTCTCTCTTCTAATATCTCTACCTGCCTGAAAATGTTTTCTCCCTCACCCTTCTCAGGACGGATAGCTGTGTATTAAATCACAGATTATTATGATTCA
Organism: Zhuqinia jingwanae; assembly: GCA_027744095.1. NCBI lineage: Eukaryota > Metazoa > Arthropoda > Collembola > Entomobryomorpha > Paronellidae > Zhuqinia > Zhuqinia jingwanae. The sequence goes on along the minus strand of JAHZNC010000459.1, from coordinate 8,454 downwards.
AGGTGATGTAATGCTTGGTCTGGGTATATTAGCGTCACAAGGATCTAATATACAATAAACATTATCGACCCGGCTGAAAAATCGTGACAATATCGCCTGGAGCCAACAAAAAGGAGCAAAGCCAACAACGCATCATCCTCATCATCATCATGAGGATGATGAACATGATGTGATGCTGCTGATCATCATGATCATAAGTACAACAACAAGTAGCTGGAATGCATTCATTTCCATTTCGTCTCTAGTCGACCGCTCTCCACTGGTTTTTTGACTACCGAAAAGATAAACACTAGTATATCCTTTGGCTAAGGCAAGCTCACATGGTAAGCTATGTATGTAATTTGTATGTATATATATGGTTGACTTTTTTCTTGTTGAATGTTCCAATGCATAATAATAATAATAATAATATATGCATGTAGAAGACAAAACCACAACAACAATATGTACATGTTGTCCACTGACAGAAAGTAAGTCAAGTGTGCAGTAATATGCGCTCGGCGCCTGAAAGTCCTACAAATTATCAGAGTGGCACATCAAGTCATGTCTTGTCCCATTGTTTGTATAACTAAACATCTTTAAGGAGCTTACATACGTCTCCGCGCGCACAGCACACTGACTCTAGAGATCTAGAACAGTCTGAGAGGCTGGAAAAGTTTTTAATGACAATGTCTACCCCTGTTTTCTGAAGTTTAAAAAAACTTAAATATTCTACCATATCGCAACTTTTTAATGCATAAAATAATCAAAAAAAGGGAAAGAAAGAAAAAATATCAATGTGAAATGAATAAGTAATTTGAAATAAATGGGTCTTTCCAAAAGTCATGGGATTTATTGACATTGCAATAAGACTTTGCTTCAGGAAGGAATTAGTTTGTGTGTGTGTATTCCCTCGTTTCCGAGCACAGTGCCAATCTTAATCAATTTCAGCTTTTCAGAGAAAGAGAGAGAGAGAGAGATGTAGGTAGGGTGTCAGGGATATACATATATAATGAGGCATGATATTATACTGTGGAGTGGAATGTAATAAAAATAGAGAGAAAAAGATTCAATGTATGTACGACATTTAAGAATGATAAAAAATATATGGATCTCCATTGGAATGTAACATAAATCCAATCCAATCGCACTCTTATATGCATGTAGTTAGTTAGTTTCGCAAAGATATTGAAGTCAAACTTGAAAGACAATCAAAATCACACACACACACACAAGTAAAGAAAAAGACATTCACACACATTCTTTTTTTTCACAGATCTGAGAAACTTGAAAATTTACACAAGAAAATATTCAGATGCATACATTAATAAATAGATACATAGTATTGTGTGGTTCGTAGAATGGATTGTGCCGCCGCTACTGATGGAATATGTCAATAATGCTGTGTAGTAGAGAAAGATGTATATCAATGATCATGTGGATTTTTATCGCATACGGAAACGTGCCAAATGAGAAATTGTAATAAGCTGCAAACTGCTACTATACCACCATCACCATCTCAACCACCAGAGAGAGAGGAAGAAGAAGACGAAAAAGAAAGATAGAATGATTATTGCTTTTGCTCTCTCTCTCTCTCTCTGGTTGCTACAACAGACTTTGTACGATGACATACTGGATAGACTGTTTTTATAATAAAATAAATTCCTTGCTTGTGTAGAATGATATTGTTGAAACAAGAGCGGATCGTTCGTATTATAGAGTAGGTTCGCATTTGAAAAATAAAAAAAGAGACGATCAACTAGTCGCATTCCACACGTCACTCATGAATTGCCATGTTCATTTCTTTCATAAAATACGAATTCTCCGTCAACCAATCCAATAAAATATAATTTTTCCTTTTTTTCCACAAACATCAATGATCATTCATGATGACGGCGGTGAACAAGATGATCATGATGATGATGATGGCCCACCAAACGGCAAAGCCACTTCCACCACTACCACCAACAAGCCCGACTCTCTCTCTCTGTAGCGCGCTGGTTGTTCAGGAAAAGGATAAACATTTCTAATATGTATTTATGTAACAACGTGCTATGCCATGTATTATGACATACAGATGTGTGTGCACAATATATATTCAAATAACATCCGGAGTACTCCATAACTCGATCCCATTTCGTTTCTTTCTTTTTTTCCCTTGCACAAGTCCCATACAAACATATTATACGGTATTTTATGCCATGTGTATTTTTATACTACTACCTACTATAGTATAGTCGCACAACATTAGTTTACATAAAGCGGGGGAGGGGTAACAACAATATCTTTAAGAAGTTTATCTCAATCTCCTCAACAAGCCGAAAAACATTCATCAATATATATTTTGTTCAAACGCTACCAGAAACTTGTCGGTCGCTTTTTCTTCCATTTTGCTGTGATACTCTTTGGTTAAGTTTTAACCAAAAAATGTGTAGGTATATAATATGCTATCAAGTGGAATGTCTCTGTGTGTGAGTATGAGTGTGTGACGGTGTGAATTTCCAAACACTTATCAATAGTACAAGTCACAAGAGCACACGTCGACGGAGTTGAAAAGATCAGTATCGATACTGTGTTTTAATGCATTGTGCAGTGCAATATTTTTTTATTGCAGATCACGTTGAAGTGAAGTTCACTATTCAATCAGAACACATTCCATGTATCAAACTGCATGTATTATAAATGCGCTAGTTGCTTTGCATACTACAAAATTTTGCTAAAGATTTTAGCATGAAATATTATGCTAAGCCACAGTAATGCCGAATTGGCAAAAACTCCATTTTCCAGTCACCTTTCATATTTTAAAGTTCAACATCTCTAAAATTTGCTTTGTATTGAATTATTTCCCCAATAGGAGTTAGATGAAGTGCATCAATTGGATTTGACGATTAACTTATCATAAATTAATGATAAACATGGGATCGAAAGTAAGTATATTGCATCCATACGCATTTAAGCCCATAATAGTATTTAACACGCTATTATTGTTTACCAATGATAAAATGTTACGTGATATAATAATCATCATCATCATCACAAAAAATCACATTTTATTGCAGTTGCAACGCAAAATAAATTCTACTAGAAAGTTTTGTTCCTGTCACTACTCGTCAGTTGTCGGACACCAGCAAGCAGCACCAGCAGCAGTCTGTTGGACAATCACTTCAACTTCTACTACTACTACTACTACTGCCTGCGTGCATGGAATTGGAGTTTGTACATGTTACAAAATGATTTATACTGCAACGGTTTATTCAGTCAGATATGTTGACTAGATCGTTCAAAAATTGGATAAAGTAAGTCACGCAACTTCATGGACAGTAAGAAGAATTTACTTGTGTACACAAACTGAGAAAGAGAGAGAGAGGAAGAAAAAAAACGAGAGAGAGCTGACTAAGAGTGCAGGCACCTTCCACTCCTACTTGTACCTGCCCCTATTATAAAGTAAAACTCATTCGTCACGTCTGTCATACATTTTTTTTTATAACAACATGCATTTTTGATATAATAACACGCATACATTCTATACATGTGAATATTATATGTGACTGGTGGTGATCAGATCAAGTATGTATGTATATATGTTCTTTTTAGATAAGGTTGCAAGGGATAATATTGCGAGCTTCAAGTTCAATTTGGATTGACCTCATATACAAAATGCCATAATTGCATACTATGTTATCAGAATAATAATAATAATAATAATATGAAATGATGTTTTTTTTCTTTTTTCCAATTTCACTCATGTACGTAGTACATACACACGTTAGTTATACTTTTGCATTGGTTTTTTTTATATATTTTACTACTCGGATTTCTATTTTGCTGAATTATGATATTTAGTAGAGACTGACTGATAAAAAATTGTCTTTTTGCGTCGATAGGAAGGATTGTGAGTAAACCTTTTGAGAAATGAACATGTATGTAAAATGACAAGGAAATAATTTGCAATCCTCTGCTACGTTTTTTTAAGTGCAGCAGATTATTGATTTGATGATGACATTTTTCCCTATCATCAGTTTAAAAAGAGCGAATCGGAATAGATGATGATAAGTATTATCTTTATCTCCTTCTCAGATAGTTTGCACATACATATTTTTTTTATCGAAAGGAATTTTGTGTCAAACATATCCGATCTCATCATCTCATCTTTTGCTCTCTCTCTCTCTCTCTCTTTTGCAGTAGTTCAATGTGAAAGCTTTGAATTTTTATTTGAAACTTTGTTTTTAAAATCGATTGATTTGGTTCATTGGCGCTTTTCTTGGTTGTTGTGCGCCTCTGTGTTCGGTAGTATCAATTCTACAAAAAAAAATTGTCGAATATCCTCATAAAAAGACATGTGCATGCACATAATCGTAAAAAATATCATCTTGATTTCTCAACTTTGATATTACCCGAATCTTGTGTTCTTGTATAGTACCCAAGGGTGTGATCCATATTATTTCTTCGACTGAGAGACGCTCTTCTCTTCCTCCGTACGTGGCTTCACATCAATATCAATATTTTCTCACACCGTGTGCAGTAGTTCACTACTTCTTCTTCTTCACAGAGTCTCTCAAATAAGCAAGCTAGTCAGATTAGTGGATCATTGGGATTATTTATATTTTTGTGACATTTCCAAAATCAACAATCTACACAGTGTAGTAGAAGTAGTAGTCAATGTCTTATAATAAGAGTGTACATTTCAACAGCCCACTACCACCACCATCATCGACATGATCATCATCATCGCGAAAACACACACTCATTCTCAACAACTAGTACTTCTCTGCTGGTGTCTCTCTTGTGCCATGTGAGAGACGCGTTGATTCAACTTTTCAATCTATATAAATCCAGCAAAATCCCAACATTCTGTTTTGGCATTCCTTTTCCTCAACATAAAAACAACCACAAGCGAAAAAAATATATAAATGTCCTACTTGTTCACTTTTTTACATACAAAAAAAATATTTTTTTTGTATAATATTTTCTTATTGCGATATAGTTTTATTTGCATACTACTGCTACAACTACTGCGCTGTGCGACTTGCCTAGACTTTCCAACGTAAATACATTAAATACATGACTTGAATCATGTCAGTAATCCTTTGTGGATGAATATAAATCATGATAATTTTCAAACCTTTTCGTTGCTTTCCTAAATACACCATAAAACACTTAAACAGCCATAGACATCAGAGCAAAAGCTCAGAAAAGAGTTATTAGACAAGTCAGTGCCTACATGCAGAACTGCTAAACAAATAACCTAAAACCTGACAACTGACATTCAACGACTTTCACGAGTTTCTAATCTAAATACTGACGATACTTTTTCTCTCTCCTCATCATCATGATGATTTTTATATTATGCCATTTCCTTTGTAAGATCGATCGTGTTTGCACGTTTTTTTTCTCTCACTTCGTCTCACAGTACGGTTTGCATCTTCCTTCACAGTAGCGACTAGTAGAGTGTGGAGATAGTGTGTGTATGTGTGAAGCCAATAAACTCATCTGAAATCTATGTTTCCTACGCATACCGATAGATTATTTTTAATCAGAAATTAAACAAGATAACCATCCATTTATTTCCATTTTAATATAAGTTGATGAGATAGCCCCTTTTTTCCTTCCTTCCTTCCACCCCTTTTCCATACCTTCCCTTTAAACTCTCTCTCTCTCTCTAACACAATTTATTCTTCTCATCTTTTCTGGACACCTTGACTTAAGGATCTAGATCACATGATATATACATTCCTTCATACATACATACCCAACTAACCAACACATCCTATCACATAACTAAAAAGTTGATTGGACTGCATTTCTTTCAGTGTTCGTTCATTCTTGTTTCTGACAACACGTCAAAGTCATACTTACACACGTAAGCACGGTTTATATATAAATATATATATTATATTTTTTCCAACCATTTCTACCCCTCTCTCTATCTGTCTCTCTCTGCCAAACATGAAATAACTCTAGTAAAGTTAAAAACCGTAAAGGATGTTTTGTTTAATGATGGTGTAGAGATCTTTAAGTTTCTTAATTGATCCCGTTTAAAGTAGCTAGCAAATTGGCAACTTGTTATATTCTTGCTCTACTCCACATGCTTGTAAATATATCCCACACCACCACCACCACCATACTACGCTTATTAACTATCTCTGCATAATAATGGATACATATACATGTATGAGATTGTGTGAGTAGGTACCTATGTACGCAGCTCTCTCACACTAAAAATTCCGTCAGACTGAACTATTTTATGGAAATGGTGTCTCTCTTTCTTCTTTCATCAGCAGACGAAATTGCGCAAGGTACTTCCATTTTGCTTCAATGGAATTTTTTTTTGTTTTCACGTTTCCGCTGAAGGCATGTAAAATAAAAATGGGGAAGATTGTTTTTTTTCGCCATCAAAAGGAAATAATAAAATAATATATATTTATTTCTCATCACTTCACGACACAACGGTCCTACTAATCATCCAATTATGCCGAAAAGCAAACAAGCCCTTCTTTAAAATGAATGATGCTCATCATAACAGTAAAAACTGTGGAAAAAAACAAGGTAAAGGCTGTACCGCTGTGCTGCTTCTGCAGGTATGTATAATACATACATATATAGCAACAAATAAACTACTTCTTTTTTTAGGTAAATCCACACAAAAATTTGATTCTCACAGCCCACATAACACATAAGTAACGATAATTTTAAAGAGAGGATTTAAAAAGAATGCACACATAAAAATTAGCATAAAAATCAGATGTTTATAATCGGCAAATTTCCGTCAATTGCACAAATAGCGTACCGAATGAATTGACGTTTTATATACATACATATTTCTTCAGCCTTATTACCTTACATTTTTACGACTTGACTATATATTGATGATATACATACTATATACCTCCACTACTATATGCACACATTAGCATCATCATCGTGGCAAAAAAAATGTTCGTGTACATAAATGTGTGTGATATGGAGTCATTTATTAGCTTTTTACTGTTTACATGTCATACAAAATACCTACGAAATTACCTACCTGTATCTTTTCTCTCTCTCTTTCTGCTTATTATAAGATTAGGAATATTAGCATAACGTCTCTAGGTATAATATTAGTATAACAATCCTTATCATCATAATATAATATCTTAAGATATATATTATTTTTGTCGAGGTGGTAGTATATATGATGTAGCGTATAATAAATTCTCCTTTAAACCATAAAGAACTTTATCCATCCACTTATTTCACACACTTCATGCATATTTCATGGTGTATTATAAGTCTGGTTGGATTAATTTCACAGTTGAGCTTCATAAACAGAAGATGAAGAAGAAGAAGGTAAAAAGGGAATAATTTTTGCTTTTTACAAACACACACAAGCCGATCCCACAAAATGCTACCGACAAAACAGCATGGCATAAAAAAAAGCAACTTTTGCTCAAAACGTCTTGATGATCACTCGCTGCTGTTGCCTAATTTTTTCATATTCAAGAGCTGCACAGCAGCAGTGGTGATTATTATCATTATTATTAAAGCATGAAGTAAGTGGTGTGGTAATTTAAATGATGTCTGATTAACACTGTCATTTCGTTTCCATTTAACTCGTTTGAGCGCACTTTCTTTGCTCTTTTTTTTCGCTGTTGTTCTTTAAATTTTTTTATGCAACAAAAGAAAGCACAAGGAGCAATAATATCTTCAGAAGACGAAGATAAAACAATTAAAGTAGTGTTGGCAGTACAAGAATATAAACAAGCAGAAGGAATAATAAAAAAAGCTTTAAAAAATCATGTCAAGTCAAATAATATTATAATCTTACCATTGAAGAGAGCGGCGACCCATTTGTGTAGGGGTAGGGCAAGGATAAATATCCCATGTTTAGAGGTGATGGGTTCACAACACCGTCCAGTGGTTTGCCTGTAATTATTCATTAAAAAACATAAACATTATATATACATACATACAAAACATTCATGAATCTTAAATTATTTACATGAAAAGTGAGAGAGAGCAAAAAAAAATTTGCAAACATAAATATATTCATGAAAAAAATGTATACACTCGACACTTCCAGATTCCAGATTGATCATTCATATATAATATGTAATTGCGGAGATAAGGAGGATAACGACAGCGGAGTGTGCTTTAATGTCGGCATGATCAAAGGAAAACAATACTACCATAACTATGTGTTCTACCGCCAATACTACAAATACAATCAACAAACAGCAAACTCGTCTCTCTCGTCAGCAGCACAGAGAAAATCTCTTACACACATCGTCGCGTCATCATCATCATCATCATCATATCCCGTCCTATTGAATCCCAACCTGGTAAACCCATGTTTTATATAATTCGTATATATCTATGTATATCATCATCATCGCATCGTCGTCTCTCTCTCTCTCTCACTCTTCTGCATCACATTATCAGGATGATATAAAACATAACATTTAGTAAAATTAATAATAATAATAATAATAATAATAA
>JAHZNC010000458.1:0-12630 GCA_027744095.1 Zhuqinia jingwanae | reverse complement strand
TCTTTCTTGGCTGTTGCTGGCTGACTGACTTTTCTCGTAAATTTGAGTAGACGGTCTCATGTCTTTTTAAGATGCATTTATGAATCCACCGTAAAAAATGCACGGATGATGATGATGATGATGATAAACCCATTTATGCAATCAATTCTGCATAATAGAGAAGAGAGGATTGACCATCCGGTAATTTGCAATTTTTTTAGAAGTAAAAATGTGTGGATTGAATTCCAGCATTAACGATGCAAATATTATGACAATTATTTTTTCAAAGTTAATAAAGGATATCGGATATGCATGTCAAAGAAACACTTGTAAATAACATAATGGCAAAACCACAGTCAAATACATAATTTTTTCATGTTGCTCATTCTCATAGGTTATCAAAATGCCCCTTGTTGAACTTTTTTCCTTCCAGCCAGACTAACATTTGACTTGAATCGGTTACTAAGACCATATTCTTTTCCATACAAGCCAATTTCTCCTGCTTGTGCACTTTTTGCCCAAAGTGCACTGCATGGATACTATGAGCAAGTTGTTGTATGTATGTGAGCAATTGTACATAAGTTTTCTGTATTTGGGAATGGGAATTTTTCTAAATGGGAATTGTAACCACTTTCCTATATCAGTTGGAAACGCTTTCCAGTACATATACTTATTTAAAAATTGAATTAATTATTAGATAGTTACTGGGTAAAATAAAAATAATTAAGATCAGCCAATTCTGGGTACGTTGATTTGAATATCATGGATTTTTTGCAATTAGAGCTTCTTTAAAAAAAATATTTTTTTTCAAAAATGTCTCTAATAACAAAATTATTTTGCAAAATAAATGGAACAGTAGATAGTCTCAATTTAACGATTTATCTTGATTCCACACAAATTTATAAAATTTTGAGAGATTGTTCAGATATCTTCACTACACCACAGTAATGACCCGATGTTAACCGCTGTCCAGTGTATGCAAGTCATCAAATTGTTTGAGTTTGTCATTAAATTAACTGGTATTAAATTTCATGAGTAGCAAGGACGCACGTAAATCCCCTTCACCTTTTGTACCTAGTACCTGTTCACCATGCTCATATTTTTTGGTGATTGATGAGATTATCAACACAAAGGGGAAAATTACACAATACTACGAAATTATGGATTGAATGTGAAGCAGTTTATACTGAAGCGTTTGCATAACTATATTTTTTTATTACCAAGTTATAAAGTTTTTTCTTACGGTTAGAGCTCCATTTTCTCTACAAATCCCAAGTAGAAAGTAACTGTAAAGCCACTTCTTACAATTATAAAAAATAAATATTTTTTTTTAATCAATCAACGGATTAAGTAATGACAATGATTATATTATATATGCCACCCACTTCACTTACTGAAAAATAGTTTTCCAAATTAAAAATAAGCATTGCTACAATAATTAAGGTAGTTAAACTAAATGATAACATGATTTTTCATGTAAATATTATCCTTCAACTGGAAAATATTAATATTAATATTTTTTCCTAATTAAATTATTGACATTTGGCTTTTGTTTTCAAGATAACATTATAATCTATTTAAACTTGGTGAATGTTCTCAACACTTCCGTCCCGAATGCACCAATTGCTACGACGACCCCAATAACATATATCATGTACGGTCCCTTAATATTCTCCATTCGTAACTTTTCACGGGATCGTTTTGACTTGTAGATTAGACCTGCTGTTTCATTGCTCCTGGATTTAAATCTCAGATCATACACTACTTTATTGCTAACACTTGTCCATTTCTGTACTAGGCCAGCAGCGTGAGTAATGTCAATTACCAAGTTAAAAATATTCTGAATTGGGGAAAATCTGGGAAAAGCAAAGGACTGGGAAATGAAGCCAAGCTTGTCGTCACTTTTAATCAGAGGAAAGGATTCATCCTGCTTACTATTTTTTCTATGATAAATGATGTTTAGCATATTATTCCAAATTATACATATTTGTCTTGGTGTTCCTAAAACGTTGGTTACACATTTTAACACACTCTTTTCCAGTTTTATACGCTTAGAAATGGATGCAATTACAGGATCAGAATTTTTTGAAAATATGCTTAGCTCCACGCCTCCAATGGTCTGCAAATAAACTTTATATTTGTTCCTGGATGACCACGCAATTTCCTTGAATGTTGCAAGAGGAGACTCCAAAACCGGAAATGTTATGACGGTGATTAGTTTTGAACGGTAGGAGGTAGTAATTATCATGCCACCAAACAGCCAAAATATTAACAAAAATTTTACCCCAAATTTAATGTTATGCCGTTTTAGTTTAAACACTTGCTCTATCATCGTGGCTAGTATGAAAATCAAGGTATGAATAACGACCACATAGCCTTGGGGCTCATTGGACTGTTCTAACAAAATGTAAAACAGCCAGGTCAATCCCATGCTAATAAATAAACAACTTAGAACATAACACCACACGTAAATGTGAAGCGGGTAATAGACGGATCTCCAGGTGTAAGATGGACGAGGTATGCCGCTGGTGAAAGTCATCCACTCGTTTGTCAGTGAATTTGAGTAGCTTATCACTTGCTTCCGTTCCACATTTGCAGCGATTGATAGCCCAATATCTACCTTGTGTTTGGCCAAATCTCCTATCAACCCAAACCAAGTGTCGTTAACTTTGATGCCAAAACCGTCCGAGGGAACTGCTTTTGCAGTAAAGTTGAATGTTTTCATTAATACGTCAAGTGCTAATTTGTAGGTACCGCCGGAGATACGGAACCTTCCATTGATATCATAATCACATATTACCAAAGTTAACGAAATCACGGGGCAGCCTACAGTAATTGCAGCTTTCTCAAAGTTTAAGGTTTTTGCCATTGGAAACAAAGCTTGAAATAAGAAGCCTGTACGGTTATTATTATGAAGGATTGTCACCTGTTGCTGCGTCATGATGGAAAGTTCAGCTTCCCAATCAATAGTAGTTGTAGCGATGAGCTGAAGCTCCATTTTTGAGTTTACTGCAATTCCAATTTTATTTTTAAAATATTTTGAAGATTTTCGTTGAAGAATTTTTTTAAACTGGTGTATGCTTTCAAACATGAATATATAGTAGTCGTCCGGTGACATTGAAAACTTGTTGATTAGTTCAGTAACTTTCACTTTATAAATGCTATTCAATGATGAAGTTTGATATTTTGAATCGTCTTCAACAAAAAGTATTTTACACGTTTTCCCAAAAATTGGGATGTAAATGGGCGAATTTCGTATAACTTCCGGTTTGTTATATGGACTTTTTGCTAAGCGAAAAATGTCGTGTGGGAAAATTGCTAAGGTTGCGTCAGCGATGAAAAGGGTTTGTGAGTTGTTGGGTATATCTGGTAGCGTTGTTATTATGAAACTACAATGTTTTATCTCATCTGGTAATGAAAATTTCAAAAAATGTGCAATTGTTCCGGAAATTTCGTTTAGTGCATATGCTTTACCAATATAATTACTTGGACAAAAGTAAATTAGACATGTAAATATTTGTAAAAGGTTCTTGATAGGCATTTTACCTGGATGCGAATAATCTGACGTATCAAAATGCGTGATGCGGAACATGAATTACAAAAAAAGTGTGTATTTTAATGTTCCTGATTTTTTTAAAAATATTTTTAAATCCATAAATAGGACTAGCATGTTTTATAAACACGTAATTGTCAGAAATAATGAATAATGAATTGTACTTTTATGCTGAGAATGAAGAATAATAAATATTATTTGAATGAGAGAACGTTCATGGCTAAGGTATATAATGGACCATTTATTTTCCATTGTCGCAATAAGCTTCCTGGCGACACGTGTGACAAGCTTTTCCTTCAAGCTTTCATTAAAAATCAAGTTTGTGTGACAGCAGTCATTAGGTATTTATTATTTACCATTTTATTGATTCTACACCTACAGTGATATTTTGTTTGTACATTTAATACTATTTTTTGCAAAGGTTTTCGCGACAACAGAATCCATCAAAAGGTCGGATTTTATTATTAACCACAACACGCAACTTGTAATATATGTATTGTTTGTTGTCCCTCCAAACTAAAGTAACACAGCGCCAACAAACATGTTGTTTGGTTCACATTTGTTAATTGGCCTTATCGTTTGAAAAGAAGGTGCTTTACATAAGTATTTCCCCTTTGCAATAATTCCTTTCTTTTTAAAAGTTGATATTGCACGAGCTTCAAGTTGCTTTGTTTTCTTAGTATAGTTTTTACAACTAAATTGAATACACCCACATACCTGTAGTGAAAGAGCCCCTTTAAATATGGAATTTTTGGGTTTGATGAATGCCGCTTTCAAAGTACTGTGCAAGGGCCCTTACAAACAAGGTCTAAACTTTCCTGGAACGCAAACAGAAAAGAATAGCTCAAGTCATTCCAATATGTCGCTATAATCAATGAAAGCTAGTTCATCTGCATCTGCAGCCAAATGGTGGGATACTGTGGTCACGCTATACTAATAGCTCCATATTTTTATAGCAAATACATCTTATCTATCAATGTTTAAAATGGGTAGTGAGTAAAAAAACACCACGACAAATAAATTTGGTATATACTCCATCAGAATTGAGCTTCATTAAAACGGAATCAAGATCATGAGCACAAGTCATGCAAACTATTTAGATATGGATCTTGGTATGCAACAATATTTGAAAGAAGACCTTTTGGGTGAATGTTATTGGTAACTGGTATATGGTACAAAGTCTATTCGTGTTTCAAAATATGGCATCCCTGGTTTTCTATATATTTTCAAACAAAACAATATGAGCTGGTCTCTCTCCCCTCGAAAAAGTAGGCAATTGTCTCTGTCACCGAAGCCCAATATTGAGAATGTATAGCAAGCATGAAGAAAGCAAGCAGTAAATCGTGTTTGGTGTATCTACTACAAATGCATTAAATGTTTACATGGATACCGATCCATTGTCTTTAGGATGACGAAGGATTACAAATTCTTTTTCCGCAATATAGCGTGACGATGAGTTGCCAAGAAAAAGGTTGAAATGACAGGTATTAAAATAATTTGAATAAAGATTTGCAGTATGGCTTAAAGCATGCTTTTTAGTTGTGAGATGAGTTCCAATGGAGGCGTGGTATCAGGAACAGGAAATGAATGGTATTTTGTGATAGGTGGTGAAAGCAGGAATTTCATGGATGCATGATAAATGTGTCCAAGGACAGATAATTTGATGAAATGCCTTGTCATTTTGATGAAATACACTTCTTCACGCTATTAAAAAAAATTAGTATGGACTACTAAAGTGTCAAGAAAACATTCAAATGACAAATTTATTACATAAAAACAAGTCTTTTATAGGCTTAAATTGTATAACTTTTGTCATATAAGTAAAGTAAATACAATTTAATAAAGGTAATGACATATTGAATGTGAGTTAAACTTTTTGCACGATATCTAATAAATTTTAGAATTTTTCAGGAAGACTGACACTATAAGGATTTTGTTTTTGCAAGACTATATATCACTGGGTTGGGTTGAATTGAGAAAAAATATACACACCATTTAATTGTTATAGCATTGCTCATGAGTTATAACTATAACTTGTATCCAGTTGCAGGTATTACTTCTCTCAAACTTGCTTTCATTTTGCCCCTTTTCAAAAACCGAACGGTCCTGCTCCAATGCCGCTAACGGGACCACGGGGTCTGCTACTTTGTTGTACCTGCTCCCCTCCATCAAAACTTGTTCCGAATGGGCCAAGTCCATTTCCACTTGTAGGAAAGTTTTGTCTGCTCTGATAGCTTGTTTCGGTGCTATTTCCATAGGGTTTATTGCCCAAAAATCCGTATGGCCCTACACCTCCAATTCCATAGGGTCCTCTTACTCTGGCTGCATCCCCATCCACCTTTCCAACTGAAGGATTTTTCCCATATCCATACGGTCCCCAGTTCCCTGTATGATTATATCCAGTGCCTGCAGGCATTTTGATGGACTCAGGAAATCAAACTAATTCAAATGGAATGTTTTTTAACAAGTTGCTAAACTCTGTTGATCTGTCACAGTTGACTGCCCACCAATTCAACATATATGCATGTTTTTATACGCTGTGTTCTGGCATTCATGGATGATAATAAGTGTATTAATGTTGTTATCAAAATTAATAAGTGTACTATGAATGTATAAATAATATAACTTTGTGATTATGATTTATGATATGATATTGGTTTGAGGCGGATAATAACATGCTTATAATTTTTTGGAGAACGCCCCACAATTTAAACAAAGCACGATTTGATTTTGTTTTTGTTGCTGCTGCTGTGTAAATACATTTGGATTAAATATTGTAATCACTCAAGCTCAAAAATAAACTTTCATCCTTCAATGATTAAATAATATCCGCCCACAACTAAGTACTATAATAAATTTTTTGTCAACATGTCATGTGATTTTTATTTGCATTTGTTTTTTATTTATTGAAGCATTTAAATCATTGTGGCTATATGGCCATAAAAATAACCTAGTAGCATATTTTACTGCTTTTTAACAAGTTTTTAACTTAATATCAATATTAAGGGATGTAATATCCTTTATAGTTTGGTAACACGTCCACGTAACAGATTTCATTTTGCCTTCTGTTTTTAATCCGTGCTGCAATTCGTTTCCCTTGCTCCCCAATAAAGAAACACAGAGCAATGGCTATAAGTATACTACAAATCACCAAAAGCGGAAAAATAATTTCACTCGTAATCGGCTTCACACTTTTTATCAGTTGGCCGTTTGCATCCCCATAAAACTGATACTTGGTTGGATTAACTGTTGTTGTCTTGAACGTATTTTTTATTCTTTTGTTTACTGTATTGAGATATATATACCGATGTATCCTAAAAATATGAGATTCCAGTTTTTGATGTATCCCACTTGCATAATAACGTGCCACATTGTCAATAAAAATTGGGAAAAAGAAATTTCTGGATACTTCCCAAGGGGTAATGAGTAAGTCTCCTGGTACTTTTATCGGGGTCGATACAATGTTTTCAGGAATGAACACACTAAATATTAAACGCAATGGTTCCAGCACGTTTTGATAGTCGACAATGGCCAGGTTTGTGTCCGATAATGAAGATGATGCGTTGGTATAATTCCCTTGGTATCCATCAATGTAATTTTTACCAAATATTTCTTCCGTCAAAGATGTTAAATCGCCGTTATACCACAGTACAGATTCATTAAGTTGTTGATATTCCTTTCCATAAAATTCTGGAAGATTTCCAAGAAATGTTTCTTTCAATATGGAAAATTCTCGAATTTTTGATGAAGCTCCACTTAGCGTCAGCTTTGTGTATGGAGTAATCACCAATTCCTTGAATGACTGCGGGAAATGAGGTTCAATGCCTTTGGCGAGAAAGGAAAAGATTTTCCCCTTGTAAGACTGACTCACGGTAAAAATCATCAGATACCAAATGAGCAAACAGGATGCTACTGCTTCCGAACCAAAAACTTTCCTTTTTCTAAATTTCAGAGCAACTGTTTGATCCACTGTACTTGCCAACACTGCTGTTATAACGTTGCTAACTTGTTGACAATGGGAATAGGCTATTGCAAACAAGATTACTGAGCTTCCACTCCCGAAAATAAATATCCAAATAATCATATCAAATGGATAAACTAGACTGGCTGATTGGAATTCAGGTTTCCGTTGAACCGACACAAAATAAAATGGTTTAAATTGAGCAGCATGGGCTATCCATTGTCTTCGTGGGCTTGTTCGATATTTCTGAACTTTGTAGTTTGTTTCCCCGATAAAGAGATTAAACCTTGCCACGCCGTGTGATGCTTGCATACCGTAGATCTGAATAGCCGTTTTCAAATATGAATAATTTAATTTTGCAGAGAGCTCTTTGTGGATGCAGATGCTTGTAGAGGGAACAAATAAAAAGCTGGGTGTTTCTGACATCCCGCCCGCAAAACTATCACATGACACTCGTTCCGCAAATCGTATTGTGTAGTCATCCAATTCACCATCAATGTAACCCAAATGCAAATTTGAATGCAGACTTGACCAAATATTTTGTAAGATTGGCAAACTATTTAAAAGTTGTGTTTGCTCCAAGAAATGAAACAAGGGGGGTTTACCATCGTAGCAAGGTATGCAAACCATGTAAACATGAGATAAGCCTACTACCCCAAAGGAAGCTCCCATTGCAAAGGTCCGTGGAAGCAGTAAATGGTAGAATATTATCATTCGAGTCATGTCAAATTTTGGGGCTGTGACAGACTCTTCAAAAAACATGAAGTAGTCTGGCGTCTCCCCTACACTTTCACTCTCCTTCATTATATCAAAAATGCCAAATTCCCCAAAACCAATTTGATCTACCATGTAGCAGTGGATGAAACATTGGGAATGTTGCCTAGACTTGTGGTGGTTTGATGATGCTACCACCATATTGCTACTATTTATTGTGGTCATTGATAACGAAACATTATCCTTGTAAATATTCAGCAAAGTTTGTGTCGTAATAAAGTTGTCCTCAAACAGAGGTTCTCTTGACAATCTGAGGAAAATTTTTAAATGGCATGTTTCAAAATTTAATAAAAAATGTTCCACATTTTTGCTGGGAAGTATAAACTCTTCTTCTTGAGCTGTAGTAATGGCGAAACACAAAATTGTTAGTGCAAACATTGCGCTATAGGAATTTAAATTCAATTGTGATATCTTTATAGGTTAAATCAATTACTTTTATCAAGTATTCACACTTGTTATTCCAGTTCTTTACTTTCGAATGGCAAGACTACTATAAATTGCAAGCCAAGACTATAAATATATATATATGCATATAGGTATTAGTTCACTGTCCAACATCGTGATATGGACACGTGTCAAAAAAATGTTCATTTAACTATAGTTTATGATTGAGTTGGNATATATATATGCATATAGGTATTAGTTCACTGTCCAACATCGTGATATGGACACGTGTCAAAAAAATGTTCATTTAACTATAGTTTATGATTGAGTTGGGTATGTTGTTTTGCTGTAAAATTAAAGCATGGAATTCATGTTTTGGCTTATTATTGGAATTATTGTTCAGTTCAATCACAAATAATAGCAAAAGAAAACAAGTATACTACTAGACACAAAACTACAATGATAAAAATATTTTTGCATAGCAATTTGGTATTTTGTTTACAGGATAAAAGGTGTCTGTGCGCGGTATTAGTTTTCATTGCATTTCCTGTAAAGACTACATAGAGGTATATAAATATAAAATGCCTCAACACAACCATTGAAATATATGTAAATGCATTTATAAACTCTTTCGGACAATGAAAAACTGTCTATACCTCAATGTCAAAATTTCAATTAGCTCTTGGCTCAACTGAAGCTCATTTTCCATAAAAACACCTTTGTTTGCTTAACATTTATTCTAGTGTATAAGCAAAGAACACTGCCTTCTAAATAGATAGGTGCGCTGTGTGTTGATATTGTTTGTCATAATTAATCTATAATAAATTTATAGGTGCAAAA
This sequence comes from Zhuqinia jingwanae, assembly GCA_027744095.1. Taxonomy (NCBI): domain Eukaryota; kingdom Metazoa; phylum Arthropoda; class Collembola; order Entomobryomorpha; family Paronellidae; genus Zhuqinia; species Zhuqinia jingwanae. The sequence continues at coordinate 3,139 of JAHZNC010000458.1, read as the reverse complement.
ATAGTTATAATTTTTTAAAACTATTTTTATACACACCACTATAAACTTTTTAGTTGACTTCATTAAACTTTAGGTTTACGTATTTAATTAAGACTTGATTGGGATTAGGGGGATCTCATGGTAATTTTATCTCTCTTAAAGTATATGAGTTTAAAAATGTTTTGTAAATCAACAATTTCATCCACCCATAATTTTTATTTCCGTATATAAGTACTCACTCACAAAATCATCGCACTTACATAAGTGCCAACTCAGAGGGGAAATGGGTTGAAGCAACTGGTCAGTCTATTCAGAAGTGTTGGATATCTGTCGTTCATGATAAACTAGTAGCAACTCTAAAATTTCGGGATTTTAATGAGCAGCCAAAACAGGACAGCTTTATGCTTGCAACGAATTCTTTGCCCGACAATTATAATGATGAAAGTGGACCTGCATTTCGTTCATTTTTTTTCCAAATAGGGTTCCCATTTCGTTTACGAGCAGAGCATTGGAGGTAGCATACAGCTAAATTGCACAATGAAGCAAAAGTCAATCACCCGCGATAATCTGGAGAATGTCAAAACACAAGTTTTGGGAATTTTTAGTAATATATTTCTAACTGGGGGCGCCCACGCAGAGCACGCGTTCGACAAGAATTTAGAGCAGCTTCGCGTGATTGGAATTGATGATCAGCATCTGGAGATTAGTGGTGGAAGCCCACCACCCCTGGTCTCTTTGGAAACACTCACAACAGATATAAGATGGTTGAATGGTCGGAATCAGTGGCATCACATCCATCTGAACTGCGCAAAAATATGAAGTTGTATCCATACTACAATCTTATAGAAGGGGAAAAGGCGGATGCCCTTCGAAAGGCAACGGAAGATTATCTTAAGAATAGCTTAAAGGGAAAAATTGAAGAAGAGTTTAATCAAAATGATATAGCTGAGGATGATCTCGACCAAGTAGTCGAAGCAAAGGCAGAAAAGGCAAGTTGCTTTCCAAAAGGGACAGTTCTGTTTCTTGCTGATGGTACTGAAGGGCCCATTGAACAACTTGGCAATAATCAATCTGCTGATCTTCTTACCATTGACTTAAAAGACAAAAACTCCAACTGGATGAAACCGGGTTGCATTTCTGAAACAAAATTTTGTACATTTTTGGATGCCAAACCTAAAGCCCGAATCGACTACATTGCTTTCCATCTGCGCATCTCACAAACCAAAAGAAATTACTCGTTTCTGAAGCTCATTTGATTTTCCAATATATCCCAGAGAAGGACGCTATCATTGGCAAACAAGCTAAATATTTTAAGCTTGGCAACAGGGTAGTTTATACAAATCCAAAAGAAAAACGCTCGATTATTGAGTATCCAGTAGTTTGCGGGATTTCAAAAGAAACACATGTCGGAGCCTACAGCCCACTAACAATGTCAGGAACATTTCTTGCTGAAGGCTTCCTTGTATCATCTTATGCAAACATAAATTCATTCAAACTTGCTCAGCTTGCGTTGGCCCCTCTTAAATTATGGTCTATAATGCCATTCAAAAAGGCGATCGTTGAAGGCAAAAGGAAAAATAAAAATGGGATACATGCATATGCCAAATTTTTGATTTCATTCCGGAAGACGATTACGGTTAACGTAAAAGGTAAATAATTGTTCCCGTTATGTTCAAAGTATTACATTAACTTATATATATAATTTATGATATTAAATTTTCCAGCGTTTTTACATATTATTTACTACGTATATTGTTGTTGTAAAATTAAAATAAGTCCATTAACAAGATTAAGAAGAAGTTTCTGTAATGTAAATTTTATTTAAATACATCTTTAACCATCATCAATAAGCCAAAAAATGTGATGGTATAATATGTGATATTAAGGTGTAAATAAAAATTAGTACATATGATATATATGTAAATAGACAATTGCTTGTTCATTATTTGCTAAAGTTTATAAAGAATAAAATATGACAATATAAATTAAACATTATGTTGCATTTATTATTATAACATATGGTAGCAACAGTTTAATCGTTTTTAAAAGATGTTGAACACCAATCAAATGGGCGTGCATCGCGCATGACGATTCATATGTTAAAAATATCACGGTATTTATTTTACTCTTTCTTTTAGCATGGGATCACACATGAATTATATTAAAAAATTCTCTTCGAAAGGTAAGTTATTGATATATGCCAAAACACGTAATATATAGCAATCACCATATACCTCATTTATTCATTTAATCTCGTTTTATGTTTTAATATTTGATGCCATCCACTACTTATATAAATACCTTAATAGGTTCTTATTGTGTTACAACAGGTACCAGTTAAGATGAAAAAATTCTAATGCAGACAAGAATTTAAAGAAATTACAAAGAATTTTATCAATTAGGTAAATTTTACAATAAATAGTTTTCAAACTATATGCGCCAACATTACATGTACACAAAATTTTGTACATTGACATTTTACTTAATGAAATTGATTAAGTTAACTTAAAGCCAATAAAACATCCATACAGCTAAATTTATAATTCAGCGAGAAAAGTATATTGTTTAAAGATTTATTAAACTTTGGTACTTACTATTTTATTAGGTACTTAATGAAATATTTAAACCTTGCTGAATTGTAATAATATTTTTATATAACCTAAATTTTCACATAAATACATAAATCTAACATTGAGAATACATTGGTGTCCTGAGGAAATTCAAAATAGTGAGATTATTATATTATGACTTTATTGACTTTAACTCACTCCATGAGTTCAATTTAATTGAGATTAAAAAATTAGCACACATTGAGTATTTTAACATTTACGAAATTCAGGTGACAGAACAAGTATAAATTACATTATTATTCTAATAATATATATGGTAAATCATACAATGCAAACATTGCAAACCAGCTTCTTGATGTTTCCTGAGAACTGCCAGCTACAATATCTTGTTTAAAGCTATCCTACTCTTACATAGTTAGCATAAAACGTGCAAAAGCACAATACATTGTTACAGTTGCAAATAAGACTTATTATATTTTTTTCTATTTTATTCATCGTTTTCTTATTCGCTATGTGAACAAAAATTCGTTTAAATTGTAAATTGAGATGACGTTGAGGAAAGGGTTACGATACTTATAATAAACTTCTGA